>JAOUZG010003505.1:294996-317773 GCA_026289955.1 Argiope argentata
CATTTAGGTGTAATGATTAATCAGTTTAAAATACAAATGAATTGAGGTATAATAATCGATAAAGAGAATAGATAAGTGTTTGAAAATGATAAAAATAATCTGATTGTAACTCTTAACCTTTCGGTTTCAAAGGAAAAATGCATTCAGAAATGAATTGGAAGTAAATAATTCATTTTGTAACTGAAATAAAAAATACGCTTGATTTTTTTTTTTTTCAAAAGAAAATATCCTGGAAAAATGAATTCAGCTCATTGGAAATTGAAAGGTGAAATCATTTCAGTTTTTAAAAGTGAAAGTGAATTGAAGTTTCAATATCATTATCTGGGTATCTACAGTTATTAAACTGTTTAAAAATTTAAAGCTTTGTAAAAATAATTTTTTGGATAATTAATAATAATTGGATAATTAATAATAATTGGATTTTTTCACTTTACAATTACTAATAATGTTTTTAATAGATATGAATAAGAATGACTAATTTTTTTCAATCCCTTGTTATAAATGATATTTTAATTGGATGGGAATAATATTGACTGGAAGTTTTTTTCAATTTCTTGTTATAAATCATGTTTTGATTTGAGAGTATTTTTCAATTTCTATTTAAGAATAATTTTTGGACAGGAGGATATTTTTCAATTTCTATTTATGAATAATGTTTTGACTGGAAGATCTTATCATTTTTTTTGTTATGAATAATATTTTGATTGGATAGGAATGATAATGACGGGAGATGTTCTCTATTTCTAGCTATGCATAGTTTTGACTGGAAGATATTTTCAATTTATTGTTAGAAATAATGTTTGATTGGAAGATTTTTTCAATTTATTGTTAGAAATAATGTTTGATTGGAAGATTTTTTCAATTTCTAGTTATGAATAATGTTTTGATTGGATAGGAATAATAATGAATGGAATATTTTGTTTAATTTCTGGAATCAATTATGAACCTTATTTGTAATGATTACAACCTTATTGAATTATAAATAAGATTGTTATTGGAAGATTGTTTTGAATTTCTAGTTTACAATAACGTTTTGACTGGATATGAATAATAATGTCTGGAATATTTTTTTCAATTTCATGTTATGAATAGTATTTTGATTGGAGAGGACTAATAATGACTGGGATACTCTTTTAAATTTCTAGTGATGAATAATGCTTTGACTGGATATTAATAATAATGAGGAGAATTTTTTTCAATTTCTAATTAAAAAAATGCTTATATTTTTTAAAATAATCTTTAAAGAATTATTTAAAGATAAATATGCTCTGAAATGGAAGAAATGATTACTCAAATTTCATCAATTAATTGGGAAATTTTAAAATATGTAAAAATATTTAGACTTTTTTTCTTAATGTCTAGATGCCTTTATTATAGAAATTATATTAAAAGGGTTAGAGAGATAAGAAAGAAATTTTTATTGTTCAGCAAAATATATTTTGTACATAATAGGCTTAGTTCTAAATTTTTAAATGTTGTAAATACCCAAATCAGTTCAGTTTTATTCAAGCTAAGTTCAGTTCATCAGCTTCAGTTTTATTCAATTCCTACTATTAACTCTCTCTTTCTCTCTCTCTCTCTCTCTCTCTCACACACACACACACACACACACACACACACACACACACACACATCTTGTTGAAATTTTTTATCCTTAATAAAATACTTTCTATTCATTCACTCAAGTTCAAGTAAATTAAAAAAAAATTTAATTGATGAAATTTGATGCTAATACAGTTCTTTCCAATATTAATTCATTAATTTTTATTAATTAATTAAAAACACATTTTTTCGCCTTTATAATAGTTATTCTTGCTACGGCGGGTTAATCTGGTTGGTAGGGCGTTGGATTCGCATCCCTTATGCTGCGAGTTCGAGTCCAGTCACAAAGTTCTGCATGGCGAGAGTTATAACACTGAGGATATTGAGTTAAAGCTGATCGCTATTCAGGTGTTCTTGGGTCCATACCCTTAAAAGCTTCTGCACCCCTCGTTCCGTTGCAAAGTCAAATACGAGAAAAACAATTGTGATTATTTAATAAAAAGTAACTAAAATAAAATTTTTCCAAATATTCATTGCAAGAATTGATTTTAAAAAATTGCTTTTTGTATTAGTTATTTTTAACCTATATTTGGCACTTTGTGAAATATTCGGTTTTAAATGCTTTTTAATTAATATAGTACAAAAGTATTATAAAGTTCAAAAGATTTTGATAATTTGAAATATTCTATTATTTATTATACGCAGTCCAGTTTTAAATTTCAATAATTAATGGAAATTAACCATTAGTAACTATATCTGAAAGTATGTAAATATTACATTTTAATTACATACTTATTCTAAATTTCAGAACTCTATAACCTCAGAAAACGAATGAAAAATTAATCGCAAAATTTCATCATTTAAAACACGAAGGAAGTTAAATAAAAATATAAAAAATAATAGCTGAATAAAATACAGTAGTAATCTTGCAGAAAATAAAAATTATATGCTATAACAAAAAATGGTCAAAACCACCCAAAAATGTTCAAAAAAATTAATTAAAGAAAAACTAAAAAGGATCTAGATTTTGAAATGCGACTAGAATAAAAATTTGACAAAAAATAATGAACCATTTAGTAGCTATTAATTTTGATGGTCAATTTATAGCATATGCATTTTCTTAAAACCTTATATAACCAAAAATAATTACTAACTAGATTTTAGAGATTATATTTCGTGAATGCTGTTGAATTATTTTTTACTCTAAATTTAAGCCTTAGATGCAGTTCCGTAGAAGAAAATTCAAGAAAATTTTTATACAGATCTTAATTCTGAAATCTTAAACATAAAGCTGTATGATTTGATTTTATTACAATATTTCAGCAAACATTCTGGGGAAATATTTGTAAATTATGGAGTTTTATATAATACTTCATATAAAATGTTTTTTCTTCTTTTTTTCAATTTCATAATCATTTTTAAAATTAGTTATCGTAGGAGATAAAGAGTTATTATCAAAATTCGAAAGTGATACTAATGAATTTTGAATTCTCATAAATAATTAAGATAAAATAATATTTATAAAGATATTATTTTATCTTATATAAGATATTTATAACTTTTTAAATATCTTAATTCTGAAATCTTAAAAATAAATCTGTATGATTTGATTTTATTACGATATTTCAGCAAACATTCAGGGGAAATATTCGTAAGTTATGGAATTTTATATGATACTTCATATACAAAAAGTTTGCTTCTTTTTAAAAAATTTTCTAATCATTTTTAAAATTAATTATCGTAAGAGATAAAGAATTATTATAGAGATTCGAAAGTGATACTAATGAATTTTCAATTCTCATAAATAATTATGATAAAGTAATTTTGTTCTTTAAAAAAATTATTATCTTTCCATTTATTTCGATAAACTTATTGAAACTTTGTGATAAATAACTGAACTCACCAATGATAAGGATTAGTGACTGCGCATTGTTAACAATTTTGTTGATAAAATAATATTTAAACTGTTTTATTTTCTGTTTAGCAGTTCATAGCAAAGTTTCGTTTTCTGTGCAGCAGATATTTGAATCCTATAGTCCCTCCATTCAGTTAAATTTAATGGCAAATTCTACAATTATGGATAGTAACGATGATTTTAATGCAATATTTTACTTTAAATGGAAGATAAAAAATTTTAGTCAATGTTTACCGAACGAATGCATTAAAAGCGCCATTTTTACTGTGGAATCAATGAACAACACCAGGTGGTGCTTACAGTTATTGCCAAAGAACCACTCTAATGGTACTCACATGGAATTCTATTTGGGTAGAGAGGCAGATAAAAACGAGCCTGGACCAATCAGAGTGGTATTTGAACTTTCATTTCTGGACAGTTATGGCATTCCGTTGGTGAAGGAAGTGAAAGAAACTTCATTCCAAAAAGGCGACTCCAAAGGATTTGCAGAATTTTTGGAACAGTCTGAAGTTTACACTCACAGGACATTCAAATACCTGCCGGAAGATGTACTAACTGCTTGCTGTAGAATGAAGCGAATTGGAGGAGTGCCTCAAAGACCTGTAATTTGCTCAGCCACTACAATAATTGGGATAGAACAAAGTTCATTCTACTGGTACATAAAGGACTTTAGCAGAATTCGGCCAGGTATGTTAAGAATTACTCGAAAAAGAAACCCATACGTTAGAGTAGAGCTTTTCCTGACTGCTAAACCGGAAGAAGCTTTGCAGTTCGATATATCTCATGCTCATCTTCACAAACCAAATATGACAAACTGTGAAATCAGCGTGATCGATTCCTTTGAAGATGTTGCCTATTCTAAGAAAGATTCCAAATATTTAGAAGGGCAAGTGTGGAAATTTCCAATATTTTTGAGGAAAAGTCACCTGACGGCTGAAAAGAGTGTTTATTTGAAAAATGACATTTTAGTTTTGAAATTTGATATTTCCGTTTCGGTTGGTGTTACCTCAAGTGTCATAGATGGATACAAGAGTCTTTCGTTTGAAGAGGAAAACAAAGACTATCTAACGTCAAAGCATGAAATAAATCCAGGAGACAAACAAGAAACCAGTGTTCTCATGAAAGCCATAAAAGAATTCGAAAAAAAGAAAGAAATGAAAATAAGAAAAATTGAGACACTCGAAAAGGTTCTTGAAAAAATTAAGAACGCAAGAGAAATGGAATTAAAAGAATTTGAAACTTTCAGAATGCCCTTAAGAGTTGCGAAGAGTGTTGAAGAATTAAATAAAAAAGACCTCGCAACATTTAAAGATACCCTAAAAGGAACAGATAATATTGAAAGAATGAAAATTAAAAGGATTGGATCTTTCAGAAAGACCAAAAAAGAAATGCAAAATGTTAAAGAAACGAAAGATAAAAAAATATTTGAGAAAATCTCTCATAAAAACTCCATTACATCGTTGAAAAATAATTTATCTCCAGATCAGCTTGGGATATCTTATTTAGTTGATGATGGAGCAAGTGTTAAATTTGACAATTATCGTCTGAAAACTTCTTTTGAAGGTCAAGTGTCGTCTTCAACTGCAAAGCGTGACCGTTCTTCAACTAATAGTGAAACAATTCAGGAAATCAGAGAAGATATCGATACTCTCAAAAAGGCAATGAAAGAATTGGAGAAAGTTGAAAAAATGAAAATGAAAGAAATTGAAGCTCTTGAAAGGTCCGTAAAAGAAACAAAAAATGTTAAAGAATTGGAAAGAAAAGAATTCGGCGAAAAGATTTCTCATAATGCTTCTTCTTCATTGGTGAATCAGATATCATCCCCAGCTCAGACTAATAGATCTTATTCAATTAACAATGATTCAACATGTGAATTTGATGACAAGAAATTCCCTCAAAAGAGTTCTTTACAAGATGAGGCATCGACTTCAAGCGATAATTGGGACAATTCATCAGATGAGTATGAAAGAAAAATCATGCAAGAAATCGATGATCTCAAAAAGGCTCTAAAGGAAATGGAGGAAACGGAAGAAATGACAGTAAAAGAAATCGAAACTCTCAGGAAGACCCATAAAGTAATCGAAAGGGTTGAAGAGATGCAAATTAAAGAAATCGAATCTCTTAAAAAGACCATAAAGGAAATGAAATCAAATTCTCTTGAGGATTAAACAGTACTGAACAGAAAGTGAGATTTTCAACTGAAAATGATAATCACCTAACGATTTTGAAATCACTCCAATTATTTTTTAAATTCCAGGCAAGATATCGTCTTATAAAAAGATTAAAACAATGATTAATATAATTAAAAATATAAAAAAAAATGTGAAATGAAAATTCGTTCTGATTATTGAATAATAATTTTTCTTCGATTCAAATAAAGGAATCATTTTACTTGATCGAAGACAAACGTTAAAACAACTAGCTACATAATTTATTGAATGCCTTTGGAAAATAAGAATGAAAACTAAAGATTAAAATAAATTAGTGATACTCTTAGTGCTTCAGACGATATAAAAATGTGCTTTATCAAAACTGATGAAAAAATTTCATCGATATCTTTGATTTAGTTGATAATGACAGAAGACGTACTTGTGAGATTAGGAGATTCTTCAAATATCCTAAACATTTTTTTTGGAAGAACAGGATCTGAACGTGACATTTTCTTTTAAATCTTTTTATATTTTTTTGTGGAAAATACTTATATATATATTATATGGACAACTGAATGCAAAATAGGTGAGAATTATACAAATATATTTTGAGAATTTTAAATTGAGAATTCTAATTTAATTAAAAAATTATGATTACATTATAACATTAATAAACGTTATAATTTATTTTAGAATGTTTGAATGTCTGATAAGTATTATAAACTTATTTATCTTTTATATTGCTTGTTTTTATATTGTTGTTATTCTTTGAATTTATAAATAATATGTAAATATAGAACTTCAAGTTGTTGAACCGATATTTTCACAGATTTTATAAAGAATTATAAAGATTTATATGGAAGTTTCATGTTTTTTTTTATGAATTAAAAATTGTATAGATGGTAAATAATTTATTGTATTATACTTATAATTTTCCATACATGGAAAAGCTTATTTTTTATTAGTATTGGTATGTTGTTGAATTATAACATTATAGATATTTATATATTTATTTCAAATTTGTTGCGATGGTTTATTAAATTATGTATTATTCTTTAAAATTAATAACAACTAATTGAAAAAATTAATTTTGGTGATTTTTAAAATTGATCCTAAGAGATAAAATATATTATGAGATACAATTCATGTTAACCAAATTATTCCAAAAATAAGATCTGAATATGATATTTTTTTAAAGAAATAATTTTGTATGCTTTTGAGGAAGAAATTGACTGCGATATAGATTTACTGTGAGAATTTTAAAGTGAGAATTATAACTTGACAAAAACGAATTATCTTTACATTATAAAATTAATCAATACTGTGTTTTGTTTAGGCTGTTTGAAATATTTATATTCTTTTAACGAAAATAAAAGTGATTTCAATTAAAATTGTTTAGTTTTTTTCTTTGTAATAATATTTTATCGAATAAATTATATTATATACATATTGAAGAATTGGTATTAAGAATAATTGAAAGTATATGTTTTTCGAATGCTTATTCATTAAGCTAAGCTTGGTTAATTCAAAAGTTTTTAATTCGAATATTTTATCTGATACTTCAACTTCCCTATTCAGCAAACATTTCAATATTATATACAGTCAAAATTTATTTTCTCGATGTTTTGAAATCAAAACGAAAGATTTTTTTTATTTAAATACAATTTTCAGTGATCATAAACAATTATTTATGGTTCATAATTCATTTAATTCTGCTGAACAACTTAATCAAAAAAGCAATAAAAAATTTTTAAATAAAAAAAGAATATGATAGATATGATTAGCACTGTCTCGTCTGAATATTTTTTTGTTGCAAAATTATTTTTTCGAAGTATTCTTTTCTATTTATTTATTAAAATGATTTATTCATTGAAACTATTTTTTAACAGTTAAGTTTTTAAAATTACAAGTTTTTTGTGTAGTGAAATTATTTTTTTCCTTAATTAATTATGTAATATTTATTATAACTCTCACATATTAAAATAGTTTAAATTTCTTTTTAAAAATAAAGTTTTAATTTGTGTTAATTTTTTACTAGTTTTTATTACTCTATTATCGTAGGTGATCTGATTTGTACGATATTCAGAATATCTCCATTACATTGCTCGATATACTCAATATCATACGTTATCGTGAAGATATCTTAGCAATATTACACAGCATTTAGTGCTGTAAGATTAATTCAGATTTTTGAATGAATCAAATTTTTATTGTTATCTCCTCATCTTCGGATTTATCAAGTTCCCATGTAATATAACTCAATTTATACTATATATTCATGAATAATTTTATACAGAAAAAACTTGTTGCTAAAGGAAGAATGCTTGTACTAATTCAGAACACATGAATTAAAAATTTACTTAATTACACTATATCAGCTGAATTTTATGTCTTGTATTTAGAACAAAATTGTATGCTTTAACAGAAAGCGGAAGCTAGCACAATAACTGAATGAACTCTTGTTTTATGTTAATATGACATATTCAATTTAAGTTTCATAACATTTTAAAGTGTATTCTTTGATTAATTGACCCATAAATTTAATAATGATCTAAATATTGGAACTAAAACTACATCCCAAAATTCATTTACTTATCTTGTGTTCTTTGTATCTCCGCGACTAGATAGTCAATTCTTTGTCAGATTTTTAAAAAGGTTTGATAAAAGATATTTGGTGGTGATAAAACTTTGCACCATGACATGAAATCATATTTCGTGTTCAAATGAAAATAGAGGATCAGACAATTAGATTTCTGGAAGACAGATTTTGTGACAAAATGATCGAAATATACAATGTTGGTTTAAAAGCTTCAAGGCATATCTTATCTTTGATCTTGTTGATTTTTTAACTTATCTTAACTTATAGACTAAAGGGCATATGAAGATAAAAAATTTGAGGTTCAGCGAAAAGTAAAAGTTAAACTTTTAAACTGTTTTGTACTTTATTTCTATATATATTTTGTTTCAGAAAAATAAAAAAAAATGTTTATAAGAATTTTGTATAATCTCAAACTGACTGAGTCTTTTGGAAATAATTATACTTTAACAGCTATATGCTCTTAACTAAATTTTTTAAAAAAATCTTTTCTTCTCACATTTTTGTTCTAAGCCACGTTTTCTCTTCTTCTCACACCTTTTTTGAACAAAAATCAGAAAAGAGGTCGACAATTTTAGCAAATACATTATTCATAAAAATTAGATGATAAATTAGAAAAATATAAAATGAAATTAATATATTTTTTTAAAAAATTAAATAATAAATTAAGAAAATCTAATGACAAGAAAATTAAATCTATTATTCCCCAGTAAGACATTGGCAAGTCGTCGATTGCTTCCAAGAATATATTTTGAACTTCAAATTGTCTTAATCAAAAATGACTTAATATATCACAAGAATTTCTTTAAAATCATATTAGGTCACACATCCCTTTAATTTTAGTTGTCCATTATTATTTTTCAATGTTAAATTTTGAAACTTGTTTCAATCACGTGTTAAAGACGTTATGATAAAAATTAATTCCTTAAATTCCATTGAAGTCCTGGCTCAACAAATTTGATTCTAAAAATTCTTTAAAAAGAAAAATAATAATAATAGCGAATTTTGAAATATAAATTTATTTTAAGCTTTTTTTAAAAAAAAAGTTTTATGAGTAAATATTTTGAATTATTTTTTTATCTTCCTATTAGTTATGAATTAACATTCCTATTTACAATTTGGGCCAAGATGCTCTTTTTAACACGCTGATATTATAGATTGACATATTATTTAGAAATTGTAAAATGTGATCTATATAATTAAAAAAAACACGTAAAACCCTCTTCAAAGTAGTTAACTGGAACAGGAGCTACCAAGAAAGATAAATTGAATTTTTATAAATAGAATAAAATATTTTGACAGGTAGTTCATTGAATTTACAGCTGTTAAATGTGGTAGATAACTACTATCTGGTCTCTTGTCAAAAGGGATATTCAAAAATGTAATTAAATTTTAGTTCGAATGTTTTTTAAATTAGTACAAGGTATATTAATGAACAAAAAATACTTTTACACCAATAAAAATTACAATTTTTTTCCATGATACCATTTTAATTTGTGTATAATTTCTTTTCTAATTTTAGTAAATATTTCAAAATATTTTTCAATTTATCTTAAATAACTCTTTTCAATATTTAAACGTTTATATATGCATTATAAACATTAAATATAATTTCATTTTTTCTCGTAAGAAAGTAATGTAATTGTTAAAAAATTTCGGACATTGATATTTTAATGAATTTTTATCTTTTTAGACCCTCCCCCCTGAGTTCGAAAAGTATATTTTTTGACAATGTCCGTTCTTTCACCTGTCTGTCTGGTACAAAGATAACTCAAAAGGGTTTTAAGCTAGACGAATAAAATTTGAACTTGATTAGTATACGGTTTTAATACAAAATTTGTAGATCAAAGTTTATGCAAACTCGTTCAGAGGAAGTTTGTCTCGCCAGCTGTTCGAATATAAGTTAACATAGTAATTACAAGAATTTGATACATCAAATGCGGAACATATATTTAACATCTATAATGAAGATATCAGTCAAATTTTGAGCCAAATACAACTACGATTCGACTGTCTGTCGGTTCCCAATTTCGAAACCATGAAAACACAATAATTCAAAACTGAGGTAACTTCAGTTTATCGAATTTAATTTGGGATTTTGTAATTACAAATGCAATTTTTTGTCAATTTTTTCAATCGATGGAGAAAAACACATCTAAAATACAAATTAGATTTTCAGGTACTATTAATGCACGACAGGGATCGATTGACAAGTCATACCAAACTCCGACCAGTCAGAAGGCACATAGATTTAAACCACTAGAGCTGAATGACCGAACCACCTTAAGAGCAACATTGGAGGGAACTGTGGTTGAATCATAATAGCCATCACCAGCTACGGTACAACCTTTCCCGTAGGAAGTACATCCAGTCATCGACGGGAGAAATCTATCCCCCTTAATTAGTGTACCCTCTAGGGTGATGACATCCAAGAACCATGCCGCAAGCGTCTGATCCTCATTTCAAGGTACCCCTCGGAAGGGGGTGGAATTAATCGGCAAACAATTTGCCAAGGATGACATGATAAAATCAGTAAAAATTCTGAGGTATGTATTTTGTTATCCTTTTACGTCAATGATATACAAGTCAATGTCATTCTTTTACATAACACTTCCATTATAGTGAATGTAAAAAAAATATAAAATTAGATCACATTCAATGGTTTTGTGCACATTAAAAGAATAGCGCATAAAGAAAATCTCTATCTTATGATGTTTCGGACAAGCGGTTTTGGTTCTCTTTTAATTTTTATGCATTAAGTAAAATATTCATTTTTATGCATTAAGATTTTATGCATTAAGTAAAGATGCATTAAGTAAAAGAGTTTGTTAAGTCTAAAAGGGTTAATGAAAGTCAATTTTCCTTAAAATTCAAAATAAAAGTGCTTGCAGATAACCATTCAGTTATTAATGTAGGGTTCAGGTTGAAACAAATAAACAATTTTTTATAGAAAAATTAGTTACATACTATTACTACAAGGATAGGTGTGACAAACAATACAAAACTTCAATGGTTATCCACAGCGTTGATACTGACTTGAAAATATAAGATGAAGCTAATATTTTATTGAATAGGTATATAAAAAATCAAATTTCGGCAATTGATTCAAGAAATGCATTGTTATCTAAGACCATTTTCGTCTCATATAAAATTTAAATTTAAAATTAGTACCTTATTAGAAAATACTATTAATTGATAAATAACAGTTTCAAAATCAGTAATCAAAATTATCAGATGTTAAAAATATGCAGATGCCAATTTTTTATTTAACAAATGTTGTGACTTACAATTATAGCAGATATTTCAAGACAATTTTTATTATATTAAGTTCCCTAAGCTTAAAAATAAGAACATAAAGTTAACATTTGATTAATAGTAACTATTGATAAATAATCAATGGCTCATATAGAATTATCAGAAAAAGCGGGCATAAGAGTATATTAAAATGCCAATATTGTTTTCAATAAATGTTTTTGGACGCAATTACGACTGAACAGTTAAGATAAATTTTGCCGTGTTCAGTTTTCTAAATTGTAATATTTAAACATATAATCAATTTTTTAATAATATTTTCTTTTGATGGCAATACGGTTTAGTTCTGGTTACGATTTTACTATTAGAAGATTCGATTGATTTATTCAATTATATTTTTTACATAAAATTATGGTAATTGCGGTGCGTTTTTTTAAAAATTCAGTTAACCAAAAATCAGGCACGATATTTTAGCTTTTTTTAGATAGTTTCTCAAATATTGCAAAACAAAATTGTCTTTTACGTCATCTTAAAGTTTAATAAAATTTATTTTTAGAGATAAGTACTTATTCTTTACCGTATATTGTTTAAAATTTTAAGTAAATAAAATTTTTACAATATATTTCATTGATAAAGTGAAACCCAAACGATATTATTTTTTATGCTTAAATATTAATCGTTTTAATTTTTGTTATGATTAAATATTAATCATTTTCAAAAACCAATCGTTTTCATTTTTTTTTTGCTTAAATATTAATCGTTTTGATTTTTGTTGTGCTTAAACATTAATCGTTTTCATTTTTGGAATTTTTAAACATTAATCGCTTTCAAAACCCAATCGTTTTCATTTTTTATGCTTGAATAATAATCGTTTTCATTACTGTCTTTATAAACCAAATCGGTTTCATTTTTTTGTTTTTCTGAATAGCATCAGAAAAATTCACATAAAATTAAGAAAATGTTTAACATAAAGAAGGAAAAGCTGCGAAAATTCTAAGATAGTTAGAATTTTTAAAATAATATGCGTATCAAAATTTTAATTTTAACTTGAATTTTACTGAGGAAGCAATTAATACCAAGTCACACCGAATATTTAATTAGCATTTTTAACCAGTAATTCGAGCCAGAAAATCAGCTGCTCGCCATCGTTGGCTATAATTCCAAATAAATATTATTGCAATAAAAAGGCAATGGGATTATTTAAATTATTCCTAACACATTTTTTACACTTAGCAGATGTTGTTATCCTAGTATTACTCTTATACATGAATGAGAATAATGCCTCTGAATGTTTAATATACAGATTAAGCTCTGTTATTTAACTCGTAACCATTGTTATTGAATTATCTATCAGAATATTATACTTATTGAACTAGTATAAAAGATGGGAATTAACGTTTTTATGGGGCAGGTGAATGGATTTGATAAGGTAAAAAAAACCAAAGGCGACTGAAAAATACAATAAAAAATTGTTAATTGAAGGTTAAAAAACGACTCATATAGCGGGGAATATGATATATAAAGTAGGATTAAAGATTTTTTTTCACTGCATCCAATAGTGTGTTGAACATTACACGATGATTAACTTTATACCAGTTTCGAAATTGTTCGTGATTTTTTCACTAACTATTTTTTTTGTACCAGGTAAGTCCGTAAAACTATTCTCGGTATATTATTTGATATGTCTTGGGATTTTATTTTAATTTACTATTTCCTAATATTCCAGTGACTAGTAATTCTGAAATTGTTATGTAATTTTACTATTAATTGAGATAGGAATTAATAAAAAAGAATCCGTTTCCTGATATTCGAATAACTAGTGATTTTGCAATTGAAATATTATTATCATATCAGAACATGATGTTGTTTTTAGAATGAAATTTATGGAGTCAACAAAAATCTGCAGGCTAAAAATAAAAAATCCGTAGTCAAAAAATTGAAATTTTATTATTTGCACGAGCATCTCAGTTTTCAGCTTTCAGCAAATTCAGCTTTTAATTAAGCGTTGACATTGCATTCTGAAGCTCTGATTAAAAAAAATAAGCTAATGACTACAGCAAATAAAACCAAGAAAAAGGCCATTTTGAGCATGTGATTATATGAAATGAAATAAACAGGAAATGTGATATTTTTTTTAAACAATCAATGCGAGACAAAGTTTTTTGGATCGTCTGCAATGCTAAAGTGACTCATTCAATGAAACAATTGAAATGAACAAAAGTGTAGTTTAACTTGCCCGAGCACGTGGTGCTTGGCCTTTCAAGAAATTATGTTTTCACATGATTCATTGAAATATGCATAGCGGATTTTATTTTAATCTTTTTTTCTCTTTAAACTGGTATAAGAAATAATGACAACAAACAAATCCAAAATTGGTACAAGAAAAACAGTAAATAAATAAAAAAAAAATCAGTATCTTGTTTTAGTTAAGTACACTAGAGCTTAAACTTTTTTTGGGTAAAAATTATAGAAAGCATACAAATAATGGTTGCTCCCCCTCTATATAAAATTTTTGATCTTGAGTAACCGCATGAATACGTTCCATGCCATAGATAATAATATTATGAAATATTTATTGGCTTCAGTTAAGAATTTTGATTGAGTCTGCTGTCGATACGTCGAATTTTTTGCAAGATTTATCTCTAGTATTTCATAATAAATACCAAAAATTGAATTAGCGCAATAGACAGGGTGTGTCAAATCCAACGAAATGAAAATTTGAAACAGAATACAATCCTATTTACAAAATCATATACGAAATTTCATTTATTTAAGTTATTGAGTTTTTTTTAAAAATCTCGGTTAGGTACTTTTGTAAGTACAAATCAATAGATGGTTAACCCCTTTATGTATTTGATTCCATAGTTCAAAGGTATATAGACTTTCGAAGTTATATTCGGTTAACAAGTTTTATACGTATAGATTTTTTTTCAGTTCAAAACTATTGTTTTAACTTACATTCAGATTGACAGCTTTCCCCTGGATGATCAAAATTTGATAACTATAAATTGTGGAACCGTATATCAAATTTCATTGGTTTAGAACAAAATTTTTTTAATAACTTTATCACAGACAAATAGAAAACATAATGCCAAAAATATGATGTTCGAGTTCAGAGAGTTCTAAAATAAACATCTTAAATATTTGTTAAAATTTCGAATCCAAATGTTTCGTTGATTACAGTACTTAATCTATATTTCAAATACTGGAAAGTAAAAATTAAGTTCTGACTATATGAAATTATTTTTATATGTTTTCATAAATATATTAAAGAAAAAACTGAATTGTTTAAATTCTTTGAATTTTTTTTCTCTCAAACGGGTGCAAATATATAAATGCTTTTATTTTTCTACAAAATTTTGTAATTTTTTCTTATTTATTTTCATACATTTTTAATTGAAATATAAATTTAGAAAATAGTTAAATCTTCTTTTTTGTAATATGCATCTGACAGATATAGAGGCATTTTGAGTTAAAGCTTTGAATTTTAATTTTCCCCATGCTTCTTATTCATTAATGTTTAAAAATGGATCTATTTTTATTTTCTTTGATATTCATGAAAGTTTTTATTGTCAAACATCAGTAAGAACATTTAAAGTAAATGTTATTCATTAAAACTTTTACCTAATAACACTAAATAAATTTACTGTTATCACGTGAAAAAGTAAATGCTATTTACTTATTCATAGTATTGAATAAATTAAGTATTCATATAAATTATTCTTATCTTTATAGCAACACCGAGTCATGCACTGATGTATGATGGTAAGATTTTCCTTTTATACAATAAAATTTATAATGAAACAAAATAGTTATTTTCTGTACATTATTTTTTATCAAATAATAACAGGAATAAAACTTCTGTAATATCGATCGATCTGTTGGAAGATGATACTTCATATTTTAATTACTTTTTTAGGTTTTCAAGTCATGTATGTCATTGATGCTCAGATTTTTTTTTCAGACTCCGATGCAAGAAGGTTGTATACGTGTAATAAGACAAATCATAGTATTGTAAAGAAAACCGATACCATAATATTAATTATAATCCGCTTCAGTTTTAATGGTGAACTGGATGAGATCAGTCTTCTTGAAACAGTAACCTTCGTACGCAGCTTCATACAGTTGTTGTGGACGCTCTCTCCAGATAGCAAAAGTCGTGAGGCACTTTAAATACAACAGCCAACATCATCAACAACTCTCTTACACACTCTCCATAAGCTTGGCGCAATTGTATTGTTCGTCTAACCAATAAATCGCTGGTGGCAGAGTATGTGTTGAAAGCTTTATAAGCCTAATAACATCCCTCGAAACTAAGTGTCACTTTTGATCTAATAGTCATGTTACTCGGCTACAAACACTCAGATTACATGTTCAGACCTGAGGCAAATCGCAGCCATAACTATATGGTATTAGCTATTAAATTGTTGTTAATTTTACAAAATATCAACCTTTTTTGAGAATCTATCATTTTTACTAAATATAACGGGTGATCTTTCCCGATTTTTTAGATTGATCCCTGACATGAATTTAGTAAATAAACATCAGAAAATCTAATATGTATTTTGGAAACATTTTTTTGACCAATTAACACCAAAAATTGAAACGAAATTACAGCAATAGTCAAAATTTTGCATACCACATTTAATTTAATTTATTGCATTTTTGACATTTGAAAGTACAGACCAATACATGGTCAATCCTTTTATAGATGTGGCTCAAATTTTGCTTATAATATACACTTTAGAAACTAGAATTGTGAATTAAATGTTTTAGAATTCTGAATAATTATGTTATTATGTTACATAATTTTCTTTGGAATTTTATTTCATTATGTTAATAAAGTGAAAATTATTGAAGTTCTACTAATATTTATTTGAATACAGGAATAGCACAGTGGGTTTAACATAATCTGTCAAAGAAAAGAGGATGATAAAAGAACATAAGCGGATCATAAAACTTTCAAACAATCCTGATCCATTTTTTATCGTTTGCAAGTTAAAACGGATAAAGTTAAAGAATCAATTAAAAAAAACCAGTTTAAAAAGTTTTTAACAGACCTACGAGTAAAGTAAGATCCTGTTTAGGAAGAGCAGACAAAATTCCATTAGATGAAACCATTTACATCAACATACTTGGATCTAAAATCGAACTTTAGAGTTCGAAGTGTGAAATGAAAAATCAAACTGTCTCCTAAATTTTTAATAGTCTGCAAATACTGTTCTTATTGTAATAAGTCAAATTTACTGAACACTTTTCTATTCCATTAGTTTTCGAATAAGCCTACAATAAATCATACTTCTGTCCTACAGTTCAGAAGAAATTTAGTTTTTCGTTTACTATACATTACCGAAAATTGAAATATTAGAAAATTCTATTCAACAGAAAATCTGCAAAAGAAATAATGAATAAATGAAAATTCTAACTCGCCCATATGAACTCTTTCGGATATGAAGAACACTTGCTGATTTATTTTAATCGCGTTTATAACATGATAAAAACATAAGTTTTCTTATTTGGATTTAAAATATGTATTCCTGCACTTAAATATAACAGCATGTTTAAGTGGGACAGGAAATAAAAATCAGGATTTCGGATATCTAGCTTTCTTTTTTGAAGAACACTGATTTTAGTGATATATAACAATCTGCATTACTATCGAACAAGATCATTGATGTAGTTTATTTTAAAATTATTTGAAAACTAATCGAATGGTCAAGCCTTTGGTTAATTAGACGTATTTCAGTTTGAACACTGTCTGTAATTTTCAATATTAAAGACTTTAGCAACTATTTGATTTTGCATTTCGTCAAGTTTCGGCTTCCATAAATCGGTTTTAAATCGACATAGTTTGATAAATTGGTAGAGTTGAATACGATTTTTCTCTACACATTTAAAATATTATCTTTTTCAATTTATAATCCTGACAAAAATCTTTTTAAATTAGTATTTTCTCTGATTGGCACTTTATCAGCTGTAACTTGCAAACGTTAAGAGATAGAATAGTCTTGACATAGTAAATATTTTATGCTCTTCATAGGCTTTCTTATCCCCCTATTTCGTTTGGAATATTACGTCAAAGTTATTTGTACAGAATTATTGTTACCAAAAATTTTCTATTTTTTGTTATTTAAATTGAACATGTTTTTAAATATGAACAAATCTTTAAACGATTTACATTGTATGTTTAATTCTTATATGTAAAACTTCAACTTGCAGAATGAACATATCATTAAATTATTCTGTTTGTATTATAATTTTTCCAAATTTTGTTCGAAAATATTTAAGAAGTGATATGGTTGGTTTTTTTTTATTAATATTTTTAAATGTCTTTAATGAGAAATCAGGAATATTAGAAGTAATTCTTATTTTAAAATTTTCGAGAAATAGAATAAATTAAGTCCTGAACAATTAATTTTATTTAAATATTCTTTTTTTCTCTAGCAATGCCAGACGATTTGCAAATGTTTGATGGTAAGATTTTCTTTTTTTTAAATAAAAAAGAATAAATAAGAAGTTTTCATCTTATTATTAAGTGAGAAAATGATGATTTAGTTAGAAGGTCTTGCTGTTTCCGAAAATTAAGCGAAAAAATAAAGATGTGGACCACCAGAACTTATCGGTTGAAGAATATTTTTACTTGCTTTTATCAGTATTGCATTATTATTATTTATTCGTCTTTGAAGGCAGAGGCGCTTTAAAATTTGACCTACTTTTTCCAGTATCGGCTTTGTTATTATGTATGCTTCTTCACAAGAGATAATTTTTAAAAGGTTGACGGAGAACTATGACATCATAGTTGTTTTTTCATTTCAAAATTGGTTGAGCTCCAAAATTTTGCCGGCTGGAAAAATTAAAAATGATAGTCTAAAAAATGTATCATTATATATAAATATACACCTACATATATTATTGAGGGATAGAGACCGATAAAGAAATGTTTGTTTCAAACTAGTTTAAACTGGTTAATGATTTAAATCAGCTAAGTTAAACAATGACTTAAAAACAATAATGTTTTCAAATGTTAACTTGAATTTTGCATTAAAAATGATAGTCTAAAAAATCTATCGCTATATATACAAATATACACCAACATATATTATTGAGGGATAGAAACCAATAAAGAAGTTTCATGTTTGTTTCAAACCAGTTTAAACTGGTTACTGATTTAAATCAGCTAAGCTAAACAATGACTAAAAACAACAATACTTTCACATGATAACTTGAAATTTGCGATCGTAGTTTTTATTTCTTTAAATCGATTTAAAAAAATGGCAGAAAAATGAAATTTTTTTCATTGAAAGATTTATCTTAAAGAAGCGCTTCATTCTTAAACAATCCTATAAAAAAGTTCTTTTATTTATCACACTTTTTTATATTAAAAATGTACGAATTTTAGTTCAAAAGTTATTTATTTCATACATTTAGTGAATGCGATACAGCATACACAATTTTATATTTCCTCTCTTTCTGATCAAGTCTCTTCCTATTATCTCTGTCTTATCCCCCAGGAGATTAATTTTCTTACCAAGTCTTGAAAATTTTGAGGAAACAAGGGTGTGCTTGATAAACTTTATTATTAGGTGTTTTTCTATTGTAGAGTTTTTACTTGATTTTCATATACCTATAATTTCATTACATTATGACATCTGAACGATGATTTTCATATACCTATAATTTCATTACATTATGACATCTGAACGAATAGCATAAGCTTTGTTGTTATTAGTAGAACTAATAACAACAAAGAACTAGCTTCACCGAGGCATCAGTGTGTTTTAAGCTGAAAGGAGCGTCTTTTGTTCTGTGGTAGCGCCAACTAGGGCCAAGAGTACGACTTTTGCTATTCACTCATCACAGTCGCTCGCTCAGCCTCTTTTTGCAAGGTGGCACATTCATACACCTTACAGATAGAACACAGAAGAACAACCATGCCTGAACCAGGACTCAAACCCAAGATGCCTGGTTTTCAGAGAAGACGGGCTACCCTTATGCCAGGATTCCGGCATAAGTTTTGTAAAAGTATATAGGCCTCAAAGACATTATTTGTGATCTTTTGGATATTTACTTTAACATTATTTTCAATGTTACTGTATTCACCGATAAATAGACAGATATTCATCCAAAATTTGATATATATTTTCTTATTTATTATCTTTTTAACAATTTGTTACATATATATTACAGCAATAATAGATTTAATACATACATAAATCTACGGTTCCGAGTTTAATACTTATCTATAATTTTAGCCATAATAGTATTAGTAAAGCTTCATCCATGTAGTTCCTTGGGTTTATGAGTTATGATGTTTATATGCAGATGGAAAACGAATCGTATAGTAGCTATTGAATTATTTCAAGTAAAATTTTATACAGATTCATAATTTAGAAAGACTAATAATTAAAAACCTTCATTTAGCTTTTTACTGTAAAATTATGCCGGCTTGCTGGCACAGAGGTAGCGCGTCTTCCTCGTGTTCTGGAAGTCCCGGGTTCGAGTCCCGGTTCGGGCATGGTTGTTCTTCTGTGTGCTATCTGTGAGATGTGTGAATGTGCCCCCCTGTAAAAAGGGGTTGTGCAAGCGAATGTGGTGAGTGTGTAGCAAAGTCGTACTCTTGGCCCTAGTTGGCGCTACTCAAATACAAGAGAGGCTTCATTCGGCTTAAATCTGCTGCTGTATCAACGAGAGGCTTGTCCATAGGGAAGTGCCATTTGACACAACAACAACAACTGTAAAATTATTAAAAAAGATTTTTTTAGACCCAAAGATATTTTTAATGTGGAGAATGATAAGAGTATAGAGGTTGAATCATATGTATCTAGCATCTCTATAATACTTATATCCCTATCTATATAATATTTATTTATATCTATATCTATATCTACTTACTATAATAATCTGTGCATGTATTTCTGATATAAAAGTTGAAACTAATGAATTAAAAGAGAAAAATAATATTCAGTTGATGGATTAGATTCATGTTCAGTTTTAATTGAATATGTTTGCTGAATTCATTTATCTTTTTACTTTATCTAATAATTTATTTTTATTTTTGTGATTGATTATTTTTCAAAAAAGTTTTTTTGATAGCACTAAAATTTTTTTTATTATTATTTTCCTAGCGATTGTAATAATAGTTTTTTTAATAATTCAATTTCGGAACAGAGCAAAAATTATTTCATTACTTTTTTGAGATCTTCATATTTTTAAACTAAAAATATATTTTTTAAATAACCCAATGTTGTATATTATAAAAAAATTAGGAGTCTAAGTGCTATATTCAAGCAAGTGTTCATAGAGATTTGATTAGCATTTATAAAGACTAAGTTTATTTCTAGGTGGAGTTGATATGCTTTATGGTAAAATATGTTCTTTTTTAATCTCTATATTTTGGGAAACACTACTTGAAGAAAAATTGGCTTCTAGTATGACGTGAATAATTTTAGATTGAATAAATACGGAAATTTTATTTCCAAATAAATTGCATCTATACTTTTCTGTAGTATTTATACTGTATATATTATTTATTAATGCATTTATACTGCATATCTATACTTTTTCTTTAACGTCAGAATTTCCACTAAGAAACTATGTAAAAGCCTTAACTAAGTATTCTCATTTTTTAAAAACTGCTTCAATTGTTTTTATCTAATAAAACTTTTATTATTTGTATGAAAATATGTTTCTGAAAGTAGAATTAGGAAGATTTGTTCATTGTTTTACTTTATTAATATTAAATAGTTATTTTAATAATTAAATTTCAAAATGAGAAAAAAAAAGACGATTTTGATATTTTTGCTGCTATTTTAAAATCTGAATTTAATTGAAAATATTTTAAGCAAAGTATTATTGAAAAAAAACGTATAATTTTAAGAGTTAGTATTAAATAGATATTTATGGCAATTTTAAAATTTTTTGTAGAAATAATTTTATTTCTTGATACGCAAAGGAGTAAAATACTTGTTTTAATATTGATATTTCTTTAAACTAAGGAGCCTTGAACACATTAAAACGATGTTCTATTTGTTGTTATTGAAGAATCTTGTTTGATTTAAATCACTATTTTTGATTTAAAATCTTAATATCGAAAATTCGAAATTAAAACTGTGTATTAAAATATTAACTCTTAAATTATTATTGTTATAAAACGTATATAAAATTCGTTTATACTTTTTGTATTGCCAAACATTTATTTTTTTATCTTATTATTCTTAAAATTATCATTTTTCAAAAATGCTCGAAAGTATAGCTAGGAAAGGATTAAATTTGTTTTTCCAGATCATAGAATTAAATATTTGTTTGAGTAATTAATCTTTAAAATCGAAAAAATGATTACATCATTATTTTTATTATAATCTTCAAAATTTAAATTAATTAAAAATATAATTGAAGCTAAATACTATAAGAAATTTAAGCATTTAAGTGTTAACATTAAGTAAATGTCTTCAGAAGTTTAATTAATATTTATACATATTTTTATTTGCAGATGGAATGGACATGTCTGAAGGTAAAATGTGATTTTTTTTTGCATTAAGGCCGTTTACATTTTACAAACTCTTCCCTTGAACGAAACATATTTTAATATAATGAAAAAATATGCTTTCTATACTAAAATTATTAATTTTGAATTTATTAATTTAGACTATTTTATAAATAACTGTATCCTTAATTGTAATATAAAAAATGAAATTAAAAGTGCAATTGAGGACGAATATATAGAGGGGGAAGAAAATTGAATAAATGTTTAAAATTTCTAGAAAAGTATCGATTTATTTTAAAATTATCAGTGTAAAACTGCTTACTTGCATAGAAGAAATTAGTGAATTCATCGCAATACTCATTTAACACGTATAAATCCCATATAAAAATATTCTGATGAATATTTATTTTATAAATTAATCTAACTTGGAATATAAGCAATTATGTATCTTAAATTGACTTATTTTCTTTAGTTAGTATGAGTAAGTGGGTGTATTCTCGCCTTAATGGGTTTTTTTGTATTTACGTAATGAGTTTCGTGTTTAGCCAATTGACTACATCTAGTTGTTGATATTTTATGATTTTGAAGTAAACATCGTGTACTGAAATGAAGGCAAAAACCAAATTAAAGATTTTTATGTTAGAAAAAAGATATAAGAAAAAAGATATAAGAAAAAATGGTGGCACTCTCATAATTCTGATGATAAAATTATGTCCCGAATTCACCTATCTTGTACGGTGTGATTTTAAGCTAACTGTGTTTTTACACATACGGAAAAACAGAAAGACTGTATATCTATCTATCTATCTATCTATCTATCTATCTATCTATCTATCTAT
>JAOUZG010003505.1:317783-337808 GCA_026289955.1 Argiope argentata
TATCTATCTATCTATCTATCTATCTATCTATCTATCTATCTATCTATAATTTTTAACCTCTAAATCTTTTTACTTTTTTGCTACTGAATTAGATGAGATCATTTTTGAAAATGCGCCGAATTACTAATAAAACAATGAGTTCACAGAATATTTGAAGAGTTGTATTCTGATGATAATTAGGTGTGTGCCGAAATGGTGTTACGGCAGTAAAAAGCACAAAATTAAAATTAAAAAAAATAAAATTTAAATAGCAAAAGGATTAACTATTCAAAAAAACCCCTTTTATATGCTTGTGTACTAGAATCTAAAACAGCCGAAGAAAGAAAGGAAAAAAAAAGGGAACAAGACGAGGGGGAAGGAAGAAAAAAAAGGATCAGGTATGAAAAGAAAAAGCGGTGAATAAAAGAAGAGACTACATAATATTTCACAGCAATAGTATCATTGAAGCATAAATAATAAATAATATAATTTATTAGAGACACGCAATTTAAATTTTGAAAACAGAAAAATAAGACTAAAAATTAAAAAACAAACATGCAAAGAGAAAAATATAAATAAACAAAAGAATAAAAAAATAAATAAACGAAAAAGCAAGTAACAAAAAAATAATAAAGAAATATATACAATGGCTCAGTCTAATGTAGATTCCATTATCAGGAATAAAGACCAAATAGAATTTTTTTGCATTTCTTTCTTACACTCACTATATACTATTCACTTTTGACATATAGTGAGTGTAAGCTTGACAAACTAGGATAAATTATTGTTCTATTTGGTATATCTTGTTTTTATTACGATATAGAAAAACCAAGATATTTTGAGTTTCTAAATTCCATTTATTATTTGACAGAATTTGGGAAATCTTTAATTGGAATGTTATATATTATGATTGAATTTTGTATTCAATAATGATGTTTCTAAATGATTTCAGTTTAGATTTATTAATTTTGTCGTTACCCATACAACGCACGTACAAGGCGATTAAGGGGTTAAATATGAAATTTCATGCAAGGCGAAAGAAAAACAAAATCAGGTAACTCCATTTGAGAGATAACCAAATTTGAGAAGTAATAAATCAATGCCCTTAGGGAGAATGGGTATATTGATTAAGAGTTTAATAGAGAAATATTATGTGAGATAGAGAGATATCAAAATAAGGAAACACCATTTGGAAGGCATATTTTACTATTCACTAAGCCATTAATGCTTAGAATATTGGGAAATCCATCGAAGGAAACAAAAAATCTTTATGCAAACAATTACCGAAAACAATGACGGTGTTAAAATTCCTTTTAATTTGGTATTAAAAAAACCACTTCTACTCACTTAAATAAGAGCATAGATATATAATTTTGGGTAAGTTTATCAGAATAAGGGATGAAGAAAAATAGAGTAGATTTAATTTGATGAGAGGGTTTACCAAAACTTTCATTTTAACAACTGAAGATTTTAAGTCGCTGGGTGAAATTTCTAAAAAATATAATAATGGCACTTTCGTTTTACTATGCTTTTTTAAAAACTGTTAATCAATTTAGGTAGCCAGAGATATGTATATAATTCTCTGCTTAATTCATACTCTCATTCTTTGTACTTGATTATATGATATTTGAAAAACTAAATCATCTTCTTATTCTTTGGTTTTTCAAATGCAGAGATTACAATGTTCTTGAGCTGGAGATTGACTGTTTCAGTTTATTTATGATTAGTTCAGTTTTTTTCAGGTTCCAAGAAGATAATATGCGAAAAGAATGATGATGATAAATAACTGACTCATGATACGGCTTAAGATAATGAATGAAAATTGCTTTCCAATGATTAAATACTTGAAAAACATGATCCAAACTCATTCTTATTAATAAATGATGTTTAAGTTTTTCTTCCATTCTATTTCCGGTTCATTAAAATTTCATTAAAATTTTCATCATAATTATACACAAATAAAGCTTTTCAAAACTAAGCTCTAAAAAAGAATATTTTATTACGGGCTGTAAGGTTCAATAAACCATAGGTATATTCGTCATTATACACATTGAATAAATTAATTCAATGATTTACACATTTTCAAGTTATATGAAAGCTATTTTAGAATGAACTTGGTTTAATTTAGTTACAGGAATGTTCCATTTTAAAGCAGTAATAGAATTATTTTGAGACGAATTTCATATTTTTGAGTTGCAGTCTGATGAAGAGGACAACACCTGATCTGGCTTGCCCCTTTCCGAACTTACGCACTACTCAAATGATTATATTTGTCCCCAATGGATGTAATACCATAGCCTCGTAGACGACGGTACTGCAGTGGTATGTCTTGTAACTTGGGTCCCAAAGACCAGACCTTATTACAAGGCCACCACTGTCGTGGTAGGAAATAGAACACTGCAGAAGGTAGATTGAAAAGTTTGGTTCACTGAAGGTTACAATTTTAAAATAAGCTATTTTTTTTTCTTTTCGCCTTACCATTTGCTCGATATTTTCCCTCCAACCATCGAAAGTGATCATTGTAGGCAAATTGTTGATCAAATCACTAGAGTTGTTGTATTTCGTAAATATTAAGATTTAGCATATTCATTCTTCGCTATTTTGATCAGAACAATAAATTAATCATTGTGTTTGGGGCGTCAGCTACATAAGCCAGATAATATCCATGGGACTGAAGTGTCACTTTTGTGTAATGATTATACTAATTGGTTACAAACACTAAGGTCATGGGTTTGGGCCTTGAGCTCCAACTGTCACATTGGTGATCTTGAATACAAAAATTCATGCAGCTGTCGTGGCGCCATCTTCCCGCAATAAAATTCGTCAGACTCACTTGACGTAGCAACCAAAACAAGTCGTCAAACTTATTTCAAGCATCAACTAAAATACAGACGCCATAACTCTTGGCACTATAAAACCGTTAATCTCTCCGCCGACTCACTGGTGTAGGAATGTTGTGACGCTGGCTTCGAAAGCCAAATAACATCCATCAAACTGACGTAACACTTTTGTTTAATGATTATGTTACTAAACTACAAACACTAGGTCGTGAGATTGGGTCTTGACTTGCAATTGACACACATTCATAATTAATATAAGGCATTCGGCAGTGTGTATTTATAGAAACTTTTCGTCCTTGAAATTGCCTTTAGAATGAGCCTGGAAATTTTGAGTTGCCTTCAGACCACAAAAACTGTATATAAATCAGCATCAAGCTATTTCAAATTTCACCTCACCTCTTACACTTCCGTTGTAAGACATCTGTAGCTATTGAATCTTAATGATTTTTTATAGTTAATAAGTTCAAATCTAAAGTTTAATTGAAATTTTGGCATTATAGGCATCCCACAGCCATGGGATTATATTCCTACAACAGGTAATGAATAATTTCATTTCCTTTTTTTCCTTTTTTAAAAACCAACTAAATGAATAACGGAAAAAATATGAAAAAAATATCACTTTTTAAAAAATTCAAAATGTTTTTTTTTTGCAGTACAACATTTTTATAGCCCGATGATTTGTATAAATTGTGCTTATTATCAATAAATAATTGTTCTATATAATAATTATATTTTTTGTTTCTTTTATATAAAAAGATTTAGAGGAAGTTCCCGATACTCCTGTTGGAGGTAAGGATAATTTTTTTCTTCTAATTTTACAACCTTGAAAATATCGATATCATCAGTATGAACACTAAATCAGAAAGCCCTTATTATTATTTTTACTTATTTCCACTTTTCAATTGGAATTATACGAAAAAAATAAATAAATTCGGGATTGATATAATATAAAGTTAAGATAATTATTTCAACTTTTGTATCCCCTCTTACACTTTTGTTTCTGTAAGTTATCTACAGCTATTGAACCTTAGGGCTTTTTATAGTTAATATGTTCACACCGAAAGTTTAATGAAAATTTTATTATTATAGGCATCCCACAGCCATGGGATTATATTCCTACAACAGGTAGTGAATAATTTCATTTTTTCTTTCTTTTTTTAAAAGTCAACTAAATGAATAATTA
Organism: Argiope argentata; assembly: GCA_026289955.1. Classification (NCBI taxonomy): domain Eukaryota; kingdom Metazoa; phylum Arthropoda; class Arachnida; order Araneae; family Araneidae; genus Argiope; species Argiope argentata. The sequence continues at coordinate 321,786 of JAOUZG010003505.1, forward strand.
AAAAAAATGGAAAAAAAAAACTTCTTTTAAAGTCAAACATGTTTTTTTTTGTATTGCAAAATTTTTTCTAGCACGATGATTTGTACAAATTATGCTTATGATCAGTAAACAATTTTCTGTATAATAATTATTTTATCTGCCATTTTTATTAAAATAGATTTAGAGGAAGTTCCCGATACTCCTGTTGGAGGTAAGGATAATTTATTTTCTTCTAATTTTACAACCTTGAAAATATCGATATCATCAGTATGAACACTAAATCGGAAAGCCCTTATTATTATTTTTACTTATTTCCACTTTTCAATTGGAATTATACGAAAAAATAAATAAATTCGGGATTGATATAATATAAAGTTAAGATAATTCTTTTAAATAATTATTAAATATACTTAAAAAGTATTAATGTCTGGTTTTGATGTAAAATTGATTTTATTGCATTTTTAATGTAGCAATTAAAAGTGTATTTCATTAATTCAGGAAAAATCAAACCTATTTAACTAATAAATCAATACGAGTAGTCTCTCCAAAACTTTCTCGCATAATTTCAAATAAAAACGTTAGCCTTGAGAATGCCCTGCATAGACCTAGTATACAATATTTACACAATATAATAACCTTTGTGGCAATTTAGCATTTTTTCTGCATCTTGAATCCATCCTTGACGAGTTTTTTTGAGAGACTTATCATAGGAATGTGGATAATAATATCTAAAAATCCCAATCTCTACAATTAATCGAAATAAAAATTTGTTTAAAAACTACATTTGTAGTCACAAAATATTATAGCAAATTTCATATATTTAAGCATTACATTTTTGAATTTTTGCACTTTTATACTTTTGGATGTACAGATCGACAGATAGTGAATATATATTTTGATTTAGCTTAAAATTTGATAGGTATCTACAATAGAGACGTACAAAACTTTTTAACGAATTTTATCTATCTATATATCTCTGTTTTTTTGTAAATATCATGCTAACGTATCTCGAATAGCTGGATAAATATATTTCTGAATGCATTTTACTTAAGTTTGATAAAAATCTAAAAGTTTAGTGTGTTGTACCAAATTTAATTCGTGTACCGAAAAGAACTTTTGTGTTATCCTTATCAGAGATATGCGTTCAGTTTAAGAATGCATTTTTTGAACTAAGAAAGGTCTAAAAACGAGAGATTCGTTAAAATCTTGAGATGATATTTGTTGGTGAGTATTATATAATGTATACTGTCTCTAAATTACGTATATGAAAAGTAAAAAAAAAGAAGATTAACATGAAATATGTTACGGATATTTCAATGTATCATGTTACCGTTCTGATACCGTATTGAATTACCGTTCTGAGCCAAATTTTTGTAGATTGGCAGAATAATCATTAATCAATAGTCTATTAAAAATATTCCCAGAATATACATTATCGCCATAAATTCAATAAAAGATTAAAAGGAAATCTGCTATGCGTACTTCAATGTATCATGTCAGAACATAATTTCTTGAACTTCCAATCACCACGTGCTCGTGCAAGTTAAATTATATTTTTATTCATTTTAATTGTTTCATCGAAGGAGTCGCTTTAGCATTGCGAAAGATCCCAAAAAAAAACTTTGTCTCGCATTGATTGTTTAAAAAAATATCACATTTCCTATTTATTTCATTTCATATAATCACGTTCTCAGAATGACATTTTTCTAGGTTTTATTAACTTATTATTTTAAATCAGAGCTTTTGTAAATACAATGACAACGCGTTATTAAAAGCTGGTTTTTTGAGATGATTGTGCAGATATTAAAATTTTTATTTTTCACCTACGGAGTTTTATTGACACCAGAAACCTCATCCGCAAAGCAACATCATGATCTGTCATGAAAAAGAAACATTTTAACAATATGACTGGGGTTTTCTTTGATTAAATACCACTTATATAATCAATATATAAAATCTACAGACAGCGTCATATTTGAACATGAATTTCTTAATATTTACATATTTTGAAGTTATTATTATACGATTGTGTGGTATATTAGATTGTGCCACTGGCTACATTTTGTTCAATGATTTTTACAGCATTATTTTGTATTATTAATAAATATTTGTTTTTCTTAAAACTTCCAAAATTTCATATTTATATTTATTTATTTAAATTTGGAATTTCATGAAAACTTTTTGAATTTTATGTAATTAATTTGGGATCAAGAATGCTGAGATCACTTCAATCACTACATAATCGATTAATTCGCATCTTTTAATCACAATTTTATTTAATAAAAGCTTGATCAATTATTATAGAGTTGTTTTATATCATTTCTTTTACTTTAAAGGGCAATATAATAATAAAGGAGATATTCCCAATATTTTAAACATTTCTTGAAATTTTGTAAAATTTAAAAGAATTTTCATGCCCAGGAAGGCTTTTTATTGAAAATAAATTATGATTAATGATCCAATTTAACTTTAAATTTATTAGGCCTTAAAAGTTTCAATACTATTGAGGAAAATGAATGGAATGTTATTATTTTTAACTCAAATAACTGTTGATTTTTCATTTTATAGGAGCCATGACGGAAGTTATAAGTAAGACAACATTTTATGATAGAAATTATTATTTAATCATTTTTAGAAAATTTATAATGGTCATCCTTTGACAAATTTATAATCAAAGTTGTTTTAAAAATCAGAATTTTAATTTATTGATGGAACTGAAAAATAATAACTGGTTGAATTGAAGATTAATCAAAGGATCAAGAGAATCAGACAATTTGATTTAGTTTGTTGATAAAAGTGAATCACACACACTTTCATTTGGAATTAGGTAATTGAATTTAGGTTTAAAAAAAGTAAAACAGTTAATATATATTTACATAAAGCGTTCTATTGTTTTGTAGGAATCGAATCAAATTCCACAGAAGCAGTCTAAAAATGTGAATCTGATTCGAATTATTTTTTCATGCATTTTATTCAATAATTATTCACCATAAATATTCTATTTGTATAAGAACATTTTAATTTTTAATCGAAAGACAAAGAAAAATTATCATTCTTTTATCAAAACCCATGAGGTTACATTAAAATAATATTTATCTTTTAGCATTTTATAAAAAACATTATCGTGATCACTGATCTTGATATCTCTTGAGAATATTATTTTTATTAGAATTAGAATGACCATCAAACATTTTCTACCATGCATCTATTTAAGGAAGGGTTTAAAAAAGGCAGAAGGGTGATACATTTTTAATTGTAGCTTCTAAATTTTATGGTTGTACTTTGAATAAAATTAAATATTGATTAAAAATAGATGGAAAAAATTTGAATTTAGATATATTGTTCTTAAAAACTATTAGGTGTAAAAAAATGAATCTTAAAATCTAGATGATTTCCTTAAGTTCTTTGTGGTTACAAATATTGCAATGGTGCACTGTGAATTTTTTTGTTTATCAATGCTTTACTTTATCTCTCAAGTGGTGATGACCTGTAATTTTTACTAATTTTACATTAAGAATTTTTCCTTTCAAGTTTATTTAGATAATTTAAAGGTATTACAAGATTGTTTCTATTACGAATTCGTTATTTATTAAAAACAATTAGCAAAATATCTTAAAATTTATTTTTATTATTATACGATAATATATTATATTATTATTATTATCATTAAGTATGAGAAATATTTATTTTAACTATTTTTTCAGCTTCCTTTGCGTTTGAGATTCCTTTTTACTCTCACTCTGTGTCTAAAATAAATCTTCTGATAAGAAATTAAAAGTTAATAATTCACAGAAAATTTATAATTAAGTTTTGAAACTACTAAAATGTCATATTGTCATCTAATTAATGCAAGTAAACGAATTTTTAACCTTCTAGTACAATTGGAAAAAGAGCAAAAAATCGATTATAATGCTTCATATTTACAAATACAAAGAAAAAATGTTGAATAAAAGTTTTAAAAATAATAAAATCTAACATCTATACTGGACTTATTGTTTTTAAAGATTTTACTACATCTATGAGATATTACAGAACCCTTCAAATAAAGTTTTAAATAAATGGAATTAATTAGAGTTAAAAATTAATGATCGTATTATTTTTTGCTATTTTTCCATGATAAAGTTTGTGTGATATCGATGCTAAGCTAAAGTTAATATGCTAAGCTAATGTAATTCTATAGGCTAAGGGTTTCAAATTTTTGTTGATTAATCTACCAAAAAATGAAAGAAACTAAAAGTAATTTGTTAGAAATTATTAATTTATTCTTACTTGAAATATCCAAATGTTCCCCAATTATAAGAAAATGTTTAATTATTTTTTCATTTAAATTTAATACATTACTACGCATTGTAAATGCAAATGTATACTTTTATTCAATATTTAATTTTTTAAATATTCTTGCTTTTATTATAAACGTAAAAATGATGTTTCATTCAAAAATTAATGAGCTGTTTTAATATTTTTAATGATTATGTACAAATATGCTTTTTAAAAGTTCATTTATGAGAAAATTCTTTTATGTCAATATTCTTCATTTTCATTTCAGTTTGTATGACAAAAATTATTAGTAAGTACCCTTTGTTTAGGCAGTTTTTCATAATTATTTTGATATATTTACAAAATTGACTTTCATTAAGATTATAAATCATATTTATTTAAAATGCTCTTTTTTGATCGATATTTTATTTAATTTTTCCAAAAAACAATTTATTTAATAAGAATTAAAAATCCGTCATTTATTCCAACAGTAATGCATTTTTTTACTTCTTAGGTAAAAAATACATGTTTTATAAATAATCATTAAAGTATTCAGTAAGTAATTTTAATGAAGCATTTTTTTAAATGACATTTAAGCCAATTTCATGTTATAGAATTTTAGAATTTTCTCTTCTAATGGATAGTTTAAAAAATGATGATATAAGTTGTCATTATTTCTTATTTATCAACACCAATTCTCATACATTGACTTTTTTGTCCTTGAATTTATAAGTTTATTGATATCACAGGATATAAATATCAATCAATCCTTATCAGAAAGATAACTGAAAACAATTATTTGCTCATTTTGATTGCAATTTTTTTGCTTTAGTTTGTTTGTATAAGATAATAAAATTTCGATATTAATGTTAAACATCTGTTCTAAAATCCCACCTTAGAATGTTAATGTTTTGTTTATATTTTTTGAATTTGTAAATAACAAAATTCACACCATTGAACTTTTATTTCAAATTCAGTCAGTATTATTAGGATTCCTATGGAAAAGTTAATTTGAATCTGTGTTAATAATAATTACTAATACGTATAAAAATTAAATTGTAATATAATAATACTAAAAAGTAATTTTATGCATTGATAAAAATACTTATTTGCATTTCTTATTAAAGTATAAAAATTTGATTTTAAGGAAATTATACATCACTTTTTAAGATTAGACTTTAGAAAAATTCTTATTTGTTTAAATAGGTTTTATTAAACCCGTCACTTCTTGGGTAGTCATATGATGAAGACAAAATTTGGATAAGCCCCTTTGCTTTCAAACTTTCACACCTTACCAGTAAGAAGATATGTGGCTTTAAGTCAGACTTAACATGCATCAGAGCCCATATATCCGATGGGTATTTGGTGGAATAATGTTTCGAATTTTGAAATTTCCTTTTCTAAAATCGATTTTTTCCCTTTCAAACCTCTTTGACCAATTACTTAATAAGAAAAGAAGATGGAAAGAAAAATGAGAAAAGTTTGTTATAGGTTAATCATTACAGTAAAATAATATAATCGCTTTAAAATTTCAAAAATAAAGCATTCATTCCCATATTCGGGCCCATTTATCAATTTTGATGTATAAATTTAAAAAGAAGTAAAAATAATCTATTACAAAATGAATCGGTATTCATATATTTTGTTCTGAAATAATATAATTCCTAATGATACCAATTTATTTATTATGTAATTTTTTTCGGAGTTTCAAGCTATAAAAAATTATTTTGATCTAATTTTTCAGAAATATTTTCATTATTACAATGAAAATCAGACTATTTCCATTGTTTCATCAGCTATTTAATCCGGAAATTTTCTAACTTTCATAAACTAGCCGCCTTTGGCGATCAGTTGGTTCGCCAGTATTAATTCTCGCTAAAGTTTGTTCGCTAATATTTTATGTAGCTGTGTCTCATAACAGGTTTTTCACCAAAATATTTTTAAACCAAACAAATTTTGTTAATCATATAATTCATTTATAGTATTATTTTCTTCAGATGATCTGTTCACTGTCCTACTCGTCTTTCTCTTTCTATCCGAGCAATGATTGCCCCGGAATTGATATTTTACTTAAATGGTGGTGGGAAACTTCTAAAATTCTGTTTTTATAGAATAATGAGATTCAAATTTTCATAAATGTAAACACACAAACCAAATAAAGACACATTTGGTTTTCAAGAGATACAAAAGCTTAAAAACAGCTTGGGAAACGCCTCGCGCAGACGAAATAATGATGACACACACACCCTTCTTTTCTTTTCTGTCCTTTTTTTCTTCACTACTTTTCTTTACATAAACCCTTTTTTCCCTTTGTCATCACTTTTTTTCTTCCCTGCCCAGACTTTATTTTCAGCAGGCATAGATTAAATATTCATACCGACTAATAATAAAAGCAACTATTTTCTTTCTTTTTTAAACATCCCGTTATCTGTGAATGAAAACCAACTGACTTCGCACATTTCTCTCTAAACAAATCATAGTTTATTACTTCCTGCTATCTAACTCAGTTGGTGTGGGGGAAGGAAATGATTTTTTGGCGGGAAAGTAAGAAAAGTGTCATTTTAACTATTTTCCACGCAGTTTTTTTTTAATTTTTTCTCTCCATAAGAACCATCCTCGTGTCTTAACGAAAATATTTTTTTTTAAAATTAGCCGAATCGGTCAAGCCGTTCTCCAGTTTTGCGCTTAGCAACGCATTTCCAGTTGCATTTTTATTAATGTAGATCAAATGCCCTAAGAGATTTCACTGTAATTATTTTTCCTAAGCTAACTATAATTTTCATAATACAGTTTCATGTTCCGTTTAAATTAAAATTCACTTAGTGGTAAATGTATTAAGTACTAATATAATAAGTAACTTTAATGTAATTGATTACTTGTAAGTTTGAAATTTTCCCGTAAATATAAGTTATACTTAATAAATATTTACAATTTCATAAAAAGATTTGAACGTGTTATATTTCTTTAGAATCTACACTTTTCTTAAAAGATAATACAAATTTTTCCATAATAAGGAATATATTTAGTATGAAAAAAAGTATATAATTTAAGTTTTATATTCCAGAGAATATGGTTGGTATGTACAACGTTTTGTTATTATAATAACCTGATATTTTTATTCTTTACTAAGCATTTGGTTCTTTAGCAAACACATTACTGATTTAAATATTTCGAAAGTAAATTTTGATATTAATATCTTTAAAATAAATAATTTATAATGAAAGTAAAAACAGTTTTGCATAAGTATTCTGTATAATAATAAATTAATAATAAAAATATAATTATGCATGTAACTATGTAAGTTTGTATAGTTTTTAAGATTTATTTTAGCATATGTTTTAAAATTTATTATATATTTTATGACAGAAAATTATTTTTTAAAAATATGAATCATTTCTTAAAAAATTACAGTTTTTATCACAAAATATTACGGAGGAAAGAAACGAAATGATTATTTTGGATTGTAATATAGATATTAAATGCTAGCCGATTAATTTTTTTCAGATTTGATTATGAATTTAATCATATCTTTTAATACCAATTGAAAAGATATTCGATATTTAGTACTGGTATCAAAATATAATTTCAGAAAGTTTTAGAATGCAAAACTGATTTTGAATTTAAACTGAAATATAAATAAGAGAATTCAAAACTTTCACTATTGAAACTTTTTTACAAAATTTTGAATTTTGAGCTCTTTTTCAACAATGAACCAAGTTTCTAGATTGAGCCTAGTTCTCTTTCATTAAAACACACACAAACAAACATAAGCTAAAGAAGAATATTGATAAGAACAATCACCGTTTAATTATTGTTACCAGAGAATGTGGTACTCGAAAATTCAGTGTCCATAAACAAATGTATAAATATATTTGTGCTTTAGTTACAAATTAAAAAAAATGTGGTCTCTTCGCTGTTAAAACTGAAATTTGGAAAGATAATAAAAATATTGTAATTATTTAATAAATACATTTAAGAAATGATTTAAAACTCATATTACCTTTTGATACAGTTTAGGAGAGAAATCACTAAAATAGAAAAAAAAGTTAGATAGGCTAATTAAACCTTTCAAAGTATGGTGGAATCTTAAAACTGATCAATAAGAAAAAAATATTGAAAAGGTGCATAGGAGTATCAATATAGGTTAAAAATTAATTATTTTTAATTCCTAAACAAAAAACAAACGAATTATTTTTATCTAAAAGAAATTTTTGTGTGCTTTTGCTTACCATTTAACACTAAACAGTTTAAATTGATCAATAATAATAAGACAAAAATAAGATAGAATACAAATATAGATAAAATATGACATCAATTGGAAACAAATCTGCTCTGATCAATTCAAATAAATGTTCTATTTATTTAAAAACAATAGATAGAATTTATAGTATACCTATAAAGTTTTAAATATAAGATCAGCCGTTTCACATCAAATAAACATTTAACAGCCATCAATATTTATACAATTGTTTATAAGAAATACTTAAAATTTATATGAATTAATTATTATAAATATATCTATATGAATCTTCTGCTTTACATAAAGGTATGGTTTAATTATGCTATTTAAACAAAAATATTCATTTTATTTTTTTGCAGCCGGATTTAAGAGTAAGTTAAACTTTTTTTTTGTTCATGTCTAATTCATGCAAAAATTCTAAAGGATTGTGAGAAGTATTAAATCTTAGAATATTTTCCATGTTATGATATGATTTCAAAACTTTTGAGTTTGGTATTGAAAAGATGGACGCAGATTCATCTTGCTTTACTATCGCATTCCTTTATTAATGACCGCTCATCTTTACTCTGAAATCAAACCTTTCATATTTTATATTTATGCTTCTTAATGTTATTTTCATTGAAGAATTAAAAAAAAAATAGTATATGAAACACGAAAACACTGCGTATATTGTTACAGGAAACCCCCCAGAAAATGTTGAAAAATAGAGTTAAACTTATTGAATAACAGAAAAAAAAACACTTTAATTCACCAAAAATTTTGTAGGAGAGTCAAAAATACAGCAGAGGCTTACATAAAGAACAGCTACTTTAGAAATTAAAAACACTGGCAAATCACTAATAACAGCATTTGTTAACGACTATAAGCTCACTCCCTCTGACCACGAACAGAAAATCTAAGAGTAACTCGCATATTTAAAGGTTTCTTATAGGATGGGGTGTCACATGGAATTCTCTAGAAGTATATCCAGATCTCGATTTCTAATAAAGACAGAATGCTAATTCTTGAATTTTCTAGAACCTTCATTTTGAGGGCAAAATCATTAAGCCTTCCCCAAGTTGCCGGAATAGGGGCCAATGATTCATCCATTCAGCATGCATTATCTATAAATCTCTTTTTGTTATTATAAAAAATAATTAGGCAAGAAAATAGTACTAGACATTCATGACAATATGCATATATAATAATTGTACACAATATGCAAAATATATTGTATGAATTTTGCGGTAAGCTAAAAAACCAATTGAAGTTTTATTTTAATTTACGCATTGAAAGTTAGTTTTTTAATAGAACAAGAAGAAGGTCTTTTAAGAAGGTATAATTTGAATATTTTATTTTATTAAAAACAGCATGAGGCCAAAAATATTTTTGAAAGTATAATTTTGAATAGGATTGATGTATAAGCGAGATACAAATTGTAATATGTTGTCAATTTTCAAACTTATATTTATAGAAGTATTATGAATGTGTATATTCTTTTCTAAAGAAAAAAGGCTCTGATTTCAATATAATCTCTTATTGAATTAATTAATATGCTCGGTTCTAATGGTTGATTAGTCTCATTCTAGTAAATTTGTAACGTATATGGATCCATATTTTAACAATGCTTTTTCTTATTTTATTTATTATTCCAAATTGAAATTTGTTATGAATAACCTTTAAAGTAATAAATAATAACCATAAGAATAATGGGTCATAATTTCATTACATGAATAATGAAGCTTTGGTAATCACTTTATAAATAGAAACCAAGTATTAATGATTATATGAATAACAAATAAGATCAAAATTCATTATATGAATAGTGAATATATAACTAAATTAATTAGGAATTGAAGTTTTATACCGAAAAATATTAATATTTTATAAAACAAAAGTGACAAAATTTTTTCGTTAAGAATAAATTATTGATTTCCATTCCTTCCTTTCTTTAGGTGGTTTGCAAAAGGCATTAGATATGATTAAGAGTGGTAAGTTAGATACATATTTTTTATACTTTTTCAGAACAAAAAGAGATATTTATCTTTTTAATTAAAATGAGTTTCAAAGTAAATCTTGTAAGAGGTGGGGTATCTTTTATGTGATCGGTAGAGACACTGGCCACATCCAGTTTTAGTCCCAAAATTTTATTTACATGTAGAAACGGGATATAGCATACACATAAAGCAAAAATATGAAATTTAATAAAAATATTTTATCATCTTTCCCTTCTGTCAGTTGTAGACTTGGACTGAACTCGACTTTTTTCTTGCTTCGTATGTTTCGTTCCCGATTCCGACTGGCCACATATCTATTGGTTCGTCAGTCCCGGAATGAATTGTCCTCCCCCCCCCGTATTCACCTCTCAACATTCCTCCTACGTTTTGCAATCCATCTCTCGTCGACTCTCTGCTTGATCTCTCTCCGCACTCAACCCTTTTCCCTCCGCGTTCTTGCGTATCTCTACAAGAAGGGTTACTATGTGGAGGTGAGAAGGGTTGACAAAATTGGTGGACCTTACAAATAGAATAAAAACAAAATCTTTCAATAATTTTCTTAAAGACAATTCTTTTCTTTTGAAATATATTTATTTCCTACTTTTTAGTTTTAATATAACTATAACGATATGAGTGTTAGAAAAGTTTGGAATAATTTTTCGTTCTAGTTTTCACCATCAGGCGGCACTATTTGTATGCGATCAAAATTAAATTAAATTAATTGATTAACTAATAAATAACTTTTGAAAATATTAAAATATTTTATTGTCATTAAGTGCACACAAATTTACAAAATTTCAAAAATCTGGCACACTAGACAAAGGAGGAAAAATTGATTATAAACTGTGTTTACAAATATGATGCAAAAGCAAATTTAATAAAAGAGCTTGTTTAATGAGGTAATAAAAGATAATAGAAATTTACGTATTATTAAAATTAGTACCTTTTATACGCTAAAGGAGACGTTAAATTTGTTCACATTCTCAAAACGAAAATATTTTCTGAAATCAGATGCAAATTTCAACCATACTAATTATTTTATGACCCCTTTGTTAAATGGTTTTTAAATGTCGAATTGAGCTACTTTTAATATTTTCAAAAAAGGTTTCAAACTTTTCATATCTGATAGTTTGTTATACGATTTCGTGACCTTTACAGTTATCCATAATGTTATTCATGATAACACATATATTGATTCAAGATTACCCCCAAAATGACGCAAATTTTGAATTATTAATTAAATTATATAAGTTTTGAAAAAAAATCAATACAAATTTTAATTTAATTTAATTCTAATTGATTAAGTTTTTAACTTACTAGCATCTGGTTCATTTGAAAATCCCAAGTTATCCATGAAGCAGCATTTTGTCTTTCTTGAACAGCAGAAAAAAAATCCTTTCAAAATGCATGTGAAGGGTAGCTCACCATTTCTAAATTGAAAAATTATTATTGAAAAATAAATTATTGAATTACTAAAAAATGAATGAACAAGTAAAACATCAAAAATTTTAGAAAATCTTCCGAATTTTAAATTAGTAATCGAAATGAATTACATCATATAGTTAAATATTACGTGAAAAAACCGAAATAAAAATAATAATAATAAAATATCCCGAAAAAAATGAAGATCATTAATTATATGATAGTACAACATTTTAATGCTGTATCGCTTTTTCATCTAAAATAGAAATCATTCTTAATTGATCAAGTACTGCTACCAAGTCATCTGTGAATTAACTATCAGGAATTGACATTTGTAAATTTTTATTTCGTGGCGTATAAGCTATCTCGCCAACTGGCTCTAATAAATTCTGTAACATCTATTATGATATTATTTACAATGGTGATTACAAAAGCAAATATAGAATTTGTTGAAGGATTTTGAAACTATACATGATTGGAAATTATAATTACAAAATTTCCTGTGTTAGTGGTTTCCTTATCTAAATACCTAGAATTATTCAAATGTAACATTTTTTTAATTAATTATATTTAGCAATATATAGAGTATAGAATAAAGAAAATTTAGTGTGCATTTATACCACCGAATTTCTCTTAAAATTAGAAACTACTTTTTCAAATAAAAGATAGTTCAGAAGTTTTTTAATCCTTTTTTAAATTATCCCTAAACGTTTAATACATAATTGATTACTACAGATATTCTATTAACAGTATTTCAATGAAATTATATCCAATTTATTATTGCTATCTCATGAAAGTTGATTACTAAGTTTCCCTCCTTTATATATGAAATCCAAGTCCACATTTCAGTAAATAAATAAAATATCGTGTGATTACAAATTATTTAATTTTAGATATTTTCTATATGAAATAAAATATGAAGAAAATAAAACTGAAAATTAAATTCTATTACTTATTACTCTTTACATTTTTAATTATTCCATTATTTTTAATATGAAATTTTGTTGAAAGTTTTTTGTATGATATATCACTATTCTCATCTCATAAATATTATAATTTAATTTATCTAAAAGTCTTTTTGTATCTCAAAATTATATTCGATTGACTATAAAATCGAAGAACCAATAAAAAAAGATTAAAATAAAACCTGCTATGCATATTTTAATGTATCATGTCAGAACATAATTTCTTGAACGGCCAAGCACCATGTGCTCGTGCGAGTTAAGTTACATTTTTATTCATTTTAATTGTTTCATTGAATGAGTCACTTTAGTATTGCAAACGAAACCAAAAAAACTTTTTCTTGCATTGATTGTTTAAAAAATATCACATTTCCTATTTATTTCATTTCATATAATCACGTGCTGAAAATGAAATTTTTCTAGGTTTTATTTGCTGCAGTCCTAACTTTTTAAAAAAAATCAGAACTTTTGTAAATGCGATGGCATCTCGTTATTAAAAGCTGATTTTTTGAGATGCTTGTGCAGATAATAAATTTTTTTATTTTTCACCTACAAATTTTTGTTGACGCCAAAAACCTCATCCCCAAAACAACATCGTGTTCTGACATGATAAGAAATAAGTTATATTACAGTGTGCCTGATAAGAACATATTCATTTGAGTGATCAAAATATTTTCCATTTTTTAAAAATCTTATTTGTTAAAGGTCATAATGATAGTTATGATTATTATCAATAAATATGAATGAATAATCTTTATAAACACTCATATACTGCTATGTATTAAATATGCTTGCTATCCTTATTATAAAACTGAAAAAACATATTTCATAAAAATAATAAAAATGTATGCAAAATTGAATAAAGAATGAATGAACATCTTTTTACAGAACTTATATTTTATTTGCTTGTTAGTTAATGTTTGTAAATTCATGAATAAATATCATTCCTTTCTTTTTTATTAGAGCCATTCCCATGTAAGAGAAATTTTATAATCTTTTTGCACCAAATACCTTTACTTTCCTTTTGTATTTTTGTTTAAGAAGTAAGAATGATTATATGAACCATATTTCTATGAAGAATATTTAACTCAAAAATTTCTGATGTTTGTATTTTTTATTTGCCATTAATATCTGGGAAATGATATATTTGATAATACTTGTAATGATATGATATTGTAATTTTTATATATAATTTTAAATTCTGTCTTTTATATATAGGTTTATTATGCAAATTTATGCATAAATATAAAACAAAACTGTTGAGCAAATAATTTATATTTTTCTAAACAAAATAAATATTTATAAAAGAATTATCTCGATTTTATAAGGACTAAATTGAAGCTTAATAATTTCATCAACAAATAATAAATTATTAAAAAAATTATAAATTAAAAAACAAACAAACAAATTAGTGTTTTTAGAAGCATTCTGAAATGTACTTAATATTTCCTTCAGAAATTTATTTTTCACAGAAAACATGAAAATGAATAAAACTTTTAAATTTCACCTTATCAAGAGTACCAAATAAAAGTAAAAATTTCATAACCTAATTATTTTTTTATAAATTTGATACAGTTAGAATTAAGTGTAAGAGTGTAATATGTTTTAGATACAACCTAAAAAGACTAAAATTTTGTTGTAAAATGTTTAGATAAAGAAGTAAAAAAACATTAGAAATCAAGTGTTTCTAAATCCTTGACAACATATTTCTGCTCCATATGCATACTGAATGACAACTTGTAAATTATCTGTGATTTTTCTGAAGGCTAACATAAGGAAAAATATATAACATAATAAAACAGTATAAAATTTCGAAAAGTTTTCTGAATAAAGTATTTTTACTAATTGCATTTTTTATGTTTAATATTCATATTTAATAAGGTACATGATAAAAATTCTATACATTATGAATTGAATAAGTTTTATGTGTAAAAATGTATATTGAATGTTTTATGTGTATGCAATATATGTATATAGAATAATAATAAATTTACTATAAACATTTATTTATTTGTTACTTTTTAAAATTTCAGCTAGCATTTTCCGTAAGTATAATGGAATTAGGCTTAATATTAAACCTTTTGTGATTATTGTCAAAATGTTGTATAGTGCTACAAATTATGTTTTTTCAAAATTGATTTAAGGAATTTAATATTATATGAATGAAAATAGAAAATATCTAATGCTTAAAATGTTAAATGAAAAGTATAAGTAAGTGCAAATGATTAATTAACCATTAAAAATTATAAAAATGCACGGGAAAAGAACATATTTTCGATTTATACAATGATTTAAAATATAATTTTGCTTACTAATGCTTAAAATCCAAAATGTATCCTCTCTTCGCCTTTCATATATCTAATTTATGAAAAAAATTCTTTAAACCTCTCTCAACATTTTTGCATTAAAATTCATATTCCGCAGCTAAAATTCATGAATGCCAGTAGTAAAAATGCTATAACTCAAGCGGAATAAAAGTGAAAGCGTTTAGGAGTCGGAAAAAATTAATGCTACTTCATATAAATAATAAATGTTAGAAAATCATATATTTTATCTTAACAGCGAGAAATTTTTTTGCAAAAATGTTGTTGGTCAATTAGTTTAAAATTTTAATTGGTTAATATTTTTAAACCCTGATTGTGCCTTTTAATGTTATTTTTAGATTCAATGTGTTTATTTTTTAAATCCCTAACACCTTAAATTAATTGCGAAATTTCATTGGTTAACTTGTTTAAAATCTTAATTATATATATAATTAGACATTCTCTGAAGAATTAATTATTTTATATATATATTTTTTTGTTTTAATTAAGTATTTTTAATTTTTAAATTCCGACTGTGCATTTTATAGTTTCCAAGATCAAATGCGTTTATCTTTTTGATTTTGAATTCCTTTAATTCCTAATTCTTGTGACAACAGTTATAGCTCAATTTGTAATTTTGATTACATTCTGCCAACTAAAATTGTTCAAAATACGTATTTACAGGATATATTAAAGGAAAATTCACGTTTAAGACCTGTATTTCGTTATTATTGTTTCGTAATTCCCTGAAAAGAATATCCGGCCCTGCACAAGATTTAATAATATTAGTAGTTGGAGGGGATATGACAATGAAATAAGAAAGATAGTTTCAGGTAAACAACAAAGGTAAACAAACAAGCTGCTCTGAGTCTCTAGTTGGGATG
>JAOUZG010003505.1:347936-359948 GCA_026289955.1 Argiope argentata
ATGTGAAATTTGGATTCATTCCGATTCGAATTTAAAATGTCGATGGCCCCAGATAAAAAAAAATGAGAGTTTGTATCGCAAATTTTAAATTAGCACGAGAGAATATCATCATGTTTTCAAACTCTCAAACTTATTTTGCTTTTTTAAGTTTTAACTTAACTTTTTAAAGTTTTATATGTATGTAAATTTTAATACTTCTTCTCTCTGTTACGCTTCCATTTCCATTAGCTTAGTGGTTCTGCCTAAAAGAACTTCTTTCTACAAATGCCGTTTATTTTTTACCCACTCGTTTTGAGACTACAGAATCTCTTAAACTAAAACTTCATGTTCTCAATTGATAAGAAAAGCTGTTTTATGGCAGCCATGTATAGAATATTTAAAAGATAAAAATATTGCCTAATAGTTTAAAAATATTTATTTTCTTAATGATTTCCCTGTTCTGAATCCAACTATTTATGCTGACCTTCTTTATTGAAAAGAAAAAAAATGACATTATATTAACCTAATTTATAGCAATATTGGAAGCAAAATTATTTTTTAAAATAAAATATCAATTAGAATAATGTAAAAATGAATAATATTTTTCAAAAAGTATTCAAAAAGAGGGCCCAAAATGTGTTGCAATATTTTTTCTGATTTACACTTCACAATTATTGAAAAAGTAGTGAGGTAAACAGAATGAAAGAGTGAATTGCGAAAATCCTATCATGCACTTTATAAATGATGCGAAATGTTAAAGATTGAATTGTAAATAAGTGAACTCTATTTGATTTTTCGGTATTTATTTTAACTCGAATTATTAAATGTAATTTAAATGTAAATATTTTTTTCCAGATCTGAATTACAGAAGACATGTCTTGTGTTCTTCCAGTTATTTAAAATGAAGTCATTTGATGGAAAATATTTTCAAAATAAATAAAATTTGGCAAACATTATGGCTATTTGTCTTAATAAATGACTTTATTGTTCATTTGAAGACCAATTAGGTCCGTTCTTATAATGGCTCCATTGATTTAAAATTAAAATTTTCATGCACCAGGTGATTGATTTTTATGATTACCTTAACGAAATATTTTAAGCATTATAATGTGATAGATATTATTAACAATAATTAATTAGTGTTATTTTGATAGTATATCTAAGTCAAACAGTACATTCATACCCAATCACGGATGAGTACGTTCAAACAAACGCAGACACTAATACATACACGTACATATACACACAACACCGCTTCATGAACCTGCAACTATAACCACCTGGTTATTTAAACAGTGTAATGGACATGAAGTGGAAGATATAGAGAGATATAGTAACCATCACACAATTATCGGTTAAAATTTCATAAAAATAGGGGATTTTAGTTATGAAGTAAAGAAAGCTGGAGGCAGTGAGCTGTTTGGAATTTAAATGGAAAGTGGCTTTGTCTAAGCTAGCTATTGGAGATAAACTGAAGACTTATTCTAATTCACAAACACTTACTTATAGTTTGTTTGAAATTACAAATTTCTGAGAAATATTGTAAAAATACAAAAGAAAAATTTAGGGACGAGGACAGAGACAATAATAAAAGAGAAAAACACAAAAAAATAAAAAAATGGTATGTACAAACACAAAAATAACATTAAAAAAGGTATGGATTTGTAGAGCCACTTTTATATATAATGTTCTTAAAATTTAAACAAATCTCTGTTTTCTTCAATGTGGCGAATCATTCTTCTAATTTTCGTCCTGGATCCTTGGGAAGAGGCAACACTACGGACCCAAGCACGTTCTAGTTCAGGTGTTGGCTTAGTCATATGGAAGGAGGAAGTCAGCAAACATTCTGTTGCGTAGTGGATCGGCTTACACGTACATATACAGAGCACACAAGAAGAAGACATAGAACATAATTATAGAAGCAGACATAGGTACATAATACACGCAAATACAAAACAATTAAAGGACACATACGAGTACACACAATATAGACACAGACAAAGGTACACAATACACGCAAACACACACAAAAAAGACACATATTATTACAGACAAACACTCACATGTACATAAATACAAGCCCCCCCCACACATTTATATAGATGAATAAAAGAATATATTTTGATCATTTCTCAATTAAATCAAAGAGAAGTATTCGAATACAATCATAAAAAATAAATTTTTTGAAGAGAAGAAAGAATTAAATAGTTCATTAAAGAAACTTTTTACTTAAATAATAAAATTGTTTCAGGAATAGTTTATTTTTTAAAAGCACATTCACTAAACTCAGTAAAATACGTTAGGGACACACAAAATATATTTTGAATGACAACTGCATGTTCTCTGAGAAGATTTATGCAAAATAGGCTCTCAGAAAATCGAAAGCTAATTATAAATATTGTTCGTCTAGTGGTATTTCAATTAATGATATACAAGTACTTGTATAGTAACAATCGATCGAAAAAAAGGCTTATGAAAGACATACTTTCTTTATTATAATAACTCTTACTCTGAAAATAAAAATCAAAGCACTTATGTTATTAATGCCCTTGGATAATCCCTATTAATTTCGGGTTTGATATGGTTGTTCTTCCTCTGTTCTATCTGTTAGATTGTGAATCGCCCCCCCCCCTTCGTAAAAAGTTTATGTGCAAGCGAATGTGAGTAGCTAAGACTTACACTTTGCCATAGTTGGCGCTACTTAAAACAAGAGACACACCCTCGGCTTGGAATCGTTGACACACCCTCGGCTTAGAATCGTTGGGCAAGTGCCATTAGAAACAACAACTTGTTTTATTTTAATTATTTTTCATTTTTAATGTCGATATCTCATGTTTTCAAGTTTGTCTAACAGATAACGTAACTTGATAAAAATCGAAATTAAGTTTAAATAATAATTAAAAAAAAAGAAGAAGCTCTAAAAATATCAAAATATCGTTTTATTATTGTAAATGCAAAAGAGCAAAAATTTCAAACTTGTAGTAGACAAAAGAGCGAGTGAAAATTTATTTTAAAATTACATTTTTACAAACATGGAGTATGTTTAGTTAAATAAAAGTATCTAAAAATAAATTTAATATCAGAAATGTCATCTTCGAAATTCAAAAGAGTATCTGAGAACATTGAATTCTGATAGATAATAATATCAAAAAAATATTATTGTATATCTTTATCTTTATAATGCAACGTTAAAGCAGCTAAATCAAAATGATAGATGATAAGAAGGATCGTGATAACCTTTCATTTGAAGGCTGTTATCAGCTTTGAAGATACAATTGAATTCAAGCTCTTTCGTTACATTCGTCAGAAGATAGAGAAGTTTCATTTCTTTTGAGGAAGCCTTTTGAGTGTGACAGATTTTACAGTAAACTCACTAAGAAAAATTATACAGTTATGGCAAATAATGATAACTTTAATGCAGAATTTACTTTTACTTGGAAGATAAAGAATTTTAGTCACTGTTTACCAGAAATATGGGTAAAAAGTCCTATTTTCACTGTGGAATCAATGGACAAGACCAGATGGAGCTTACAACTATGGCCAAAGAGGTACTCTAATGGAACCTACATAGAATATTATCTGGAAAGAGAAATATGCAAAAGTGGGCCTCAAGTTATTAGATTGGCCTTCGAACTTTCGTTTTTGGACAGATATGGCATTCAATTGGTGAAGAAAACGAAAGAAGTTTCATTCAAAAAAGGTGAATTCAAAGGTTTTGCCGATTTTATGGAACAGGCTGCTGTTTACACTAATAGGAGAAAGGAATATTTGCCAGAAAACGTATTAACTGCCTGCTGTAGAATGAAACGAATTGGTGTTCTGCCTCAAAATCCTGTAGCTTGCTCAGCCCGTACAGACATTGGAGTAGAACAAAGTTCATTCATTTGGAACATCAGGGACTTTAGTAAAGTTAGACCAGGTATGATAAGGGCAATTCGAAAAAGAGATCCATACATCAAGGTGGAGCTCTCTCTGACTGCTAAACCAGAAGAAGCTTTGCAGTTCGAAATATCGCATGCTCATATGTCCAAACCAAATATAATAGGCTGCGAAATAAGTCTGATCAATGCTTTTGAAGAAGTTGCCTGCTCTAAGAAAGATTCCACATTTTCGGTGGGAAAAGTTTGGGAGTTCCCGATATTTTTGAAGAAAATTTTTCTGACAACTGAAAAGAATATCTATTTAAAAAATGACATTTTAGTTTTGAAATTTAATATTTCCGTGTCCATTGGTGTTACCTCGAACGTCATAGACGCCTACAGAATTCCATGCCTTGAAGATGGTACGTCATCTTCAAGTGAAAATGAAGACTGTACGCCAGCAAGACAGGAAATAATATCACAAATTAGGAAAGAAATCTGTACCCTCCGAAATATCCTAAAAGAAGAAGGAAATAGTAAAGAAGAGGAAGCAAAAGAAATCCTTGCAGAATTTTCCTGCAAAGATACTTCTTTGACAACGAATGAAAGTTCTGTTACAGAGAATCTGAAATCTTCTTCAACTAAGGATGAAAGAGTTGATGACTTTGCTAACAATAAACAGCAGAGTTCCTTTGACGTTAAAATGACTTCTTTAACCGTGAAAGAAGATTATTCATCGACTGAAATTGAAACAATTCCAAAATTAAGGCCCGATACCAATAACATAAGAAAAGATACAAAGAAGATAGAGAATAGAGATGAAATCAAAAGCAAAGAAATCACTGATGAATTTTTACCTGAAGAGTTTTCTTCATTGCCGACTGGGAGCTCATCTTTAATTAAAAAACAGGAATCATTTTCAACAAAGGATGAAGCAGTTAATGAATATTTGGAAAAACTATTATCTGCAAACAGTCTTAAGGAGTTTTATCAGGGTAGAATTTTTAGTGATGTCTGCCTAACTTCTGGGCAAGAAATAATCCACGCCCACAAACTGATTCTTAGTTTAAAGTCTCTCAAATTCAAAGAAATGTTTATGAAAGATTTATCAAAAAATTGCATAAATGTTTCAGATTTGGATCCTGTAACCTTAAAATATTTAGTTGATTTTATTTACACCAATAATTTGGAAAATATTTCTTTGCTCACAGCCTTAAAATTATTCTCAGCAGCAAAAAGTTATCATGTGACAACACTAACGCAGGCATGCACGAAGTTTATCAAAGAGAATACCAACGAATCTAATGTCTGTAATGTGTTAATTTTTGCCGAAGAGCAACAAGATGAAGAGTTAAAGCAACTAGCTTTGGAGTTCATGATAAGTCACGGAGAAACAGTGCTAAATACAACGGCGTGGGATGAGTTGGCAAAAAAGCATATTAACTTGGCATTTGAGTCAATGCAGAAGATGTATATGAAAAAATCTGTAAAATAATCTATCGATAATTTCGATATAGTATGATAATATCGATTATTTATGTAGTTTAATGATGATGAGTAGAAGTATGCTCGTGGTATTAAAGTATATATTAAACATGTGAAAAACCACACATAGAAAATATGAATTGGATTTTTTGTTAACAAATTATCTAAATTTTTTGTTGAAGAATATAAATAATATAAACATGAAAATGGGAATTTTCATAAAAGTATTTCTATAATTTATCATTTATACTCTTGAGAAAGAAAAGTGGACAAATTTTATAGTGATGTTATAGAATTTATCAATGATAAGGTTTGTTTTGTTGGTTTTGAGTTAATAAACATCTGTTGAATTTGATAACAAAATTTGTAAGTATTTATATTTTTCTCAACGAAACTTAGAATGTTTCCAATTAAACTATTGTTAAAAAATATTTTTTCTATGTAATTTTAGGGTATAAATAACGTTATAATTAAGAACGTTATTGGATTTTTATAATTAGCGTAATAATTAGAGGAAAATTTACTAGTTTTCATTAATTAAATAAGTGAAATATGATACGATTAAAATAATTTTTTTAAAATTATAGCATTTTAATAATGTTTGAAAATTTATCTCTACAGTTGAATTTCATGAATTCGATTATTTTCCTGGTGTCTTGATTTGTATTATTTGTTTAAATTTATCCATAATTTGTGTAATCACTCATCGAGAATTAATATTTTAAAGATTTATTTATTCACATGATTTAATGCTCTGCATTATATTTTCTTAATTGTCTGAAATTGAAAGTTTAGTTATATATTTAAAATATGAAATTCGAATATTTTTCCTCTATATCTTTGGTTTCATAATCACGCAATGCTAAAACATTGTTCGTATTCAAATTTACTTTAGTTACTTTGTAATGAAAACCAAATCTCAATTATCATTTTGTAGTATTTTTTTATTTACATTGTTCACAGACAAATAAACTTATAATTATATTCTGTGAGACAGTCTATTTGTAGAGTTGTATATCACACAAAAGTTTTATTGATTACGCTACTGATATTTTCTAAACTTTGCTTATGAAATAAACAAAATTTAAGTGACTTTATATCACATAAATATACTTTGCCAAATTTATTTTCTCAGATAGCAGAACTCATAATTCTAAAAGATTATTTCTCCAATATTTATAATTTTTTTCCTCATTATTCACAAAATGACTATCAGCTTAAATATTTGAGGATTTTAAATTTCACAAGTTGAAAAAACAAGAAAAATTAAATAATACTTAATAACTACTCCTCATGACTAATTAAATAATACTACTTTTCACAAGTAATTAGCCATTAACACAAGTATATCTTTCTGTGGTGGTTTCTTCAAATGTATACAATTAGATTATAAGATAGAAATTTCTAGAAGATGATATCTGCAATTTTAAAAGTTTTAAAATTAAAAAAAAGTAAAATAATGAAAATAGTAGCTATACTTACTTTTCATAAATAATTAGGGCTATACTACTTTTCATAAGAAATTAGTAGTTAACATAAAAACATATATTTTTTGAAAAGTTCTGGAAATATATAATCTCATGCAGTAGGACAATGTTTTCACGAAGATTATTTGCACAAAATTACCCTCATAGTTCACAAAATTTAATGGAAATGTCTCCTCTTATACAATAGGACAATGTTTTCTAAAAGATTATTTGCATAAAATTACCCTCATAGTTCATAAAATTATTATGTAAATGTATACTCTCATGCAGTAGGATAATGTTTTCTAAACGATTATTTGTAGAAAATTACCCTCATAGGTCCCAAAATTATTATGGAAATGTATACTCTCATGCAATTGGACAACTTTTTCTAGAATATTATTTGTATGAAAATACCCTCATTCCCAAAATTATTTTCCTTTTAAATTATTCAGTGGTTTTTAATTTTAGATTGTTTAAAATTGAAAAAATAGTAAAATAATTAAAATAGAAGTTAATAATTACTCTTCACATGTACTTATAATCTGCTTCTTACCACGAGTAATTGATACTTAACATAAACGTATCTTGTGAAGGATTATTAAAATGAATATTCTCAGATCATAGAACAAATATTTCTAAAACAATATTTATACAAAAAGGCCGTCATTATTCAAAAATCTTTTTTCATCTTGATTGTTAATTTTAATTTCACATGTTTTAAAATTTAAAAAAATAGTAAAAATAATAATTAATGACTACTCTCCCTGAGCAACTAATAGTTGCAATTACAATGAATAAGATTAATTACTCAAAGATTTAATAAAGTATCAATATTTTACTAATTATATTCTCAGATGATAGGATAAATATTTCTAAAACATTATTTCTACAAAAAGACCGTCATTATTCAAAAATCCTTTTTCATCTTGATTGTTAATTTTAATTTCACATGTTTTAAAATTTGAAAAATAGTAAAAATAATAATTAAGCAACTAATATATAATAATTATCCTGAGCAACTAATAATTACAATTATAATTTATAGGATTCGTTGCTCAAAAATTTAATAAAATTCCAATACTTTACTAATAAATGATTAAGTAATGAAATACAAGCAAATGACATGACAGGAATATGCTTAATAAGTATTAAAAGACAAATTAAAAGGCAATATAATTTGAGATAAATTTTTCCAATCGTCTTTTTTATCAAGACTCGGTTAGTCAAAATATTCTTAATGATTAGGAATTTATTTCCTTATTTGTATGTTTATTTATTGAGTCAAACATGATAATACAGTTTGGCTTATTTTGGATGGATACTAAACAATCATACTGAACGGTGGAAATCTCGATTCAATATTTCATTCGAGAAAATACCGAATTATTATTTAGTGAATACTGAATTGAATAAAAAATTACTAATCTTTTTTTTTTCAATGCTTTTTATAAGAAAGATAGATAAGCGCGTGTTATCTACACAAACATCTGACGCAGGTGTTTCTGTCAGTAATATCTTTCATTTTGTTTACATTTTACGAAAATGTTTTGACTCATTCACTTGGATTTTTTTTATTGTTATAAAGCGAAAGTGAAACAGGATTGCCATTAAGTTCAGCAATCGTGTCAGAGAATGATTAAAAGCCGGATTTCAGAAGGAAGCTTTCAAATTCTGTACATCACTGAGAACTGAATTATTTAGAGTTAATATTAAGCATATTCAACAATAGTTGGCAGTTAAAATTATTAATTAACTCTAAAAGAAGAAATAAATTAAAGAAATTGTTAAATAATTAGTTTTATATGTAAGCGTTAATAATAATTATTATTATTCAAATGAAAGATTCAAACATAAAAAAGTGAAATGAAATGTTATATAAAGTGCGAAACATGATAAACAAATAAAATAAAATAATACAATATAATTTTATGTTTCTAATTAAAAGCCTGATTTGAGAAAGGAGGTTTATAATTCTTTATTGCTTTGGGAACTGAATTATTTTAGGCTTAATATTAATAAGTATACTCAACATATTGGTTCAGAGTTAAAATTATTAATTAACTCTAAAAGAAGAAATGTGAATTAATGAAATTGCTAAATAAAGAGTTTATATATTTAAATGTTAAAAATAATAACTATTATTTTTACAGATGAAAGATTAAATTGGCATTATTGCAGTTGTTTTTTATGGTACTCGCCATGGACAAGATAGCTGAGGAAGTCAACGATTGAAGCCTAATCAACGTCTCTTGTTTTGTAGGAGCGCAGTTAAGACCAAGATTATGTCTTTTGCTATTCACTCATCACATTCCCTTGCTCAGCCTCTTCTTTAAAGGGGGGGTTACATACACTAAGCTTACTAATAGAACACAGAAGCAGAATCAAACGTAAAAAAGTGAAATGAAATGTTTTATAAAGTTCGAAAACTGATAAACAAACCAAATAAAATAATGCTATATATTTTAATCTTTATAGAAATACAAATTACATTTCTATACTACTTAAGAAAAACTTTTTTTTTATCAGTATAACAGTTATTCTTATCTTTGCGAGACGCAGTTAAATGATAGGATGTACATTCCAAACTTGAATTGAGTTAATTGTTTCATCATGCGATCACAAGCATATTGAGTTCCTTATTGTTTAACATATTATATTTCAATCAAACCAATGCTATTTGCCGTCCGGAAACTATCTAACATACACTAAAATAAAATATTTTTTTCTGAGCCAGAATTAGCCTAATCAGGACGCTGGGCAAAATCTTCTTTGGAAGCCCACTTCTCCTAATGAAGAATCGAATTTTACGGAGGTATTTAAATTTTTCATTTCATTATAGATAAATAAAAAGAAAATTGATAGGAACCTAAAATAGCTATAAAGTCCTCCATCATCCAATGATCAGACGAAATATCGATCTGCCCATTTTATTGATTTTCTGACAATTCCATCATTTCTGACAAGTCCATCATTAAAATGATAGCACATCTGAAAGGCCAAAAGGATTTTACACTGTACTATATTTTGTTTAAAAAAGCCCATTAAAGAAGGAAACATAAAATAAACTTTATATTCTTTTCAAGACCCCTCTGATAAGAAAGCCCTATACAACTGCCCCGCATGCCCCTGTTTTAGTTAGGTTCTGCTAATTATAGATAAAAATACAAATATTTTGAATAAAAATTACATTTTTATCATGCCAGAATATATTGTTTTGGGAAAGCGGTTTATGGCGTCAACAAAAATCCGTAAGCGAAAAATAAAAAAAATATTATCTGCACGAGCATCTTAAAAAATCAGCTTTTAATGACTTGTTTCTATTGCATTTACAAAAGCTCCGATTAAAAAAAAAGTCAATAACTACAGCAAATAAAACCTAGAAAAATGTCATTTTGAGCACGTGTTAATATGAAATGAAATAAAAAGGAAATGGGATATTTTTTTAAACAATAAATGCGAAACAGTTTTTTGGATCGTTTGCAATACTAAAGTGACTCATTCAATGAAATAATTGAAATGAATAAAAATATAATTTAACTGGCATGATCATATGGATCTTGACCATTCAAGAAATTATGTTCTGACATGATACATTGAAGTACGCATAGCAGATTTAATTTTAATCTTTTACTGAATTTATATTCTGGGAATATTTTTAATAGACTGTTGATTAATAATTATTCTGCCAATCTACCAAAATTTGACTCAGAACTGTAATTCTGATCATAAGAGAATATTCCAAATTTTCTTGATTTAAATGTTGGGCCATTGCATTTATATATATGTGGAAGTATAGACCAACAGACAGTCAACCACTAGGTGGATTTAGAGAAAAATTTGAAAAAAATTCTATGGCATAGACTCTGAACCAGTATGCTAAATTTTTTTTACTTAGTTCTATTCGTTTTGTAGTAGTCGAATTAGCCCTTATTTATGCAGCTAGATCTATGAATACATATTGATCAAAATTAGATGACAAATTAGAAATAAATTCATATATTAAATTTTATTTGTCTAATTCAAAATATTTTTGGGTTTACTGTGTTTCCGATATACACACACAAGTGATGGCAAAAATGTGTTTTTAGAAATCAAGGAAGTCTGAAATGTGATAATTCATAAAAATCTTGATGTTCGATTTCTTTGATGAGTATAATATTTTCTTTTATACTCAGTAGATGAGATTTTTTTTAAAAAAAAATCAATGCCTGAGTCATTATTAATATTATTTTTCGCTTATTTTAATTGAAAATCAATTAAAAAAGTCATCAATAAATTATTTGAATCTACGAGTTCTAAAATAAGTATCAAATCAAATCAAATCTACTCCAGGCAATTACAATTATTCCAATAATATTTCATACCATTTATTTTCGTAGTTTATCACAAATATATTCTGATTGGATGGATTATTACGAATCTCTTTTGATGAGATGCGTGAATAAATTTTGATTATTCTATTTTGAAAGTTGTTATCCATTTTTTTATCAGAATGTATTGATTTACGTAAGAATAACACATTTGGAGAAAAAATGAGTGGATTTTATACTGTAGTTAATTGAAGACATCATAAAAATACAAAAAAAGAAAGAAAATATTCATAAAATTAGTTTATAAAGTAAAAACAGCTAATGTTCTTGGAGGAACACTTTACTGCGGATGATGTTGAGTTAATAAATAACAATCAGCTTAAAAAATGGAGGATTCTTGCAATTACTACAGCATAAAATTCGATCTTTCTGCTGAAAAAGAGTTTGTATATCTAAAATAAAAAAAGAATTATTTTGAAAAAAATTACAAAAAATTACTTTTAAAAAATCAAATTTTAAAAAAATCTTAATTTTTTTTAAAAAAAAGTAGTTTTGTGACCTCTCATCTCTACACTATACGGTTTTGGTATTAACAAAATTTTACTGTTATGAGGTTAAAATTTAACAATTCAAAAGTTTTCTTAATCTTCATTTTCTTGCATTTAAAGCAAAGTAGTTAAATTTAAAATGGTTTTATTACAATGCTGCAATTGAAAATTGCAGCCATCGAAGAAGAAATAATTAATTTGTTAGGTTTCACACGTTCCATGATCTAAAAAATTAGGTTTTAGGAACGAATTTGTAATCACTTGATCTTTGCCCTACACACACACACACACACACACACACACACACACACACACACACACACACACACACACACACACACACACACACACACACACACAC
>JAOUZG010003505.1:375769-386881 GCA_026289955.1 Argiope argentata
GGTGATCTTGGTGGTAAGCTATTGTTTCTTTAGATAAAACATAAGTCCATTTTAAGTATTTCCAAATAATATTTTGTAGAATTTCGGAGAATTTTAGGAAGTATCTTTCTACTTTTTTTTTCAGGTTTAGGTCTTACGGAAGGTTCCCGTAATGGTAAGCTAAATTTTCTTTAGATAAAATTATTTTAACTAATCACAAATGCTATTTTGTTTAATTTCTCAGTTTGTTTAGAAGTATCTTACTATTTTTATCCTGTATAGGTCAGATGAATGGTGGTGTTGATGGTAAGCTATTGTTTATTTAGATAAAACCTAAGTCTATTTTAACTATTCCCAAATGCATTTCGCATAATTTTTAGAAGCCTCATAATTTTTTTCTTGTTCAGGTCCTTTAAAAAGTTCTCTTGATGGTAAGCTATTTTTTCTTTTATCGCATAGTTTTTAGAAGTACCTTAATAAATGTTTTCTTGTTTATACCCTTTAAAAAGACTTGGTGGTAAATTATTGCTTTAAATAAAAATAATATCTATTTTAGCTATTTCCAAAAATTATTTCTATTTTAACTATTCCAAACTATATTTCGTATATTATCACATAATTTTATCTTTTCCATATATGTACATTAAAAATGCTGAATAAAACTAAAAATATTATTCAGGAGTTATAAAATTTTAATAAATAAAGAAAGAATTAAATGAAATTTGCCATTCTTATTTAAATTTATCATGTCAGAACATATTTTCTTGAACGACCAACCACCACTTGCTTATGCAAGTTAAATTATATTTTTGTTCATTTTAATTCTTTCATTGAATTAGTCACTTTAGTGCTACAAATGATTCAAGAAACTTTGTTTCGTAATTGTTGCTTAAAAATATCACATTTCCTTTTTTTTATTTCCTTATAATCACGCGCTCAAAATTATATTTTTTAAGGCTTTATTTGCAGTAATAATTTATTTTTTAATCAGAGCTTTTGTAAATGAAATGGCAACGCATTATATTCTGATTGTTTTAGATGCTCGTGCAGATAACGAAATTTTTATTTTTTGTCTACTTGTTTTTGTTGACACCAAAAACCTCATTCCAAAAACAACATCATGTTTTGAAATGATAATAAATGACTGAAAGCTAATAAATGATGTGTAATTATTTTTAGTGATTTGTCATATAATAAAAAATTCAAGTTATAAATTACTTATAGCTTTTTGCGTAGTTAAAGTATTTTTAATAAGTTCTAAATGAGTTAAAAATGGCCAAATTTTGTATGTATCACTGGGAAAGCAAATAGAAACACAAATATTCATGACTGAAATTGGAAACATATGTATTTTAATCTTATAATATTGCAGTGAGGATTAAAAAAAGTTACATTATTTTTGTTTAGTATTAAAAGCTGTAATAATTTAATTAGTAATGTAATTTAGTAAACTGTAATAATATAATTTAGTACTATTTTTATTTGATTTATCATATTATACACATAAAAAATTTATAAATTAACGAAATAACATTTTTAATTCAATAAAAACATATTTGTATGCATTTGTCTTTAAAAAATAATCGTTAAATTTTAATAATTAAGTTGCGTAGTTAGCTGTGAGTGAATAGTAAAAATTTTTAATGTAAATATCGTATACAATTCTTAATTTCTTTTACAAGTACTTTAAAATTTCATTCAATTTTTCATGGAGATTTAGAAAGTGCAAATATATTGAGAGGTCAATTATTTAAAAACATAATAATGATTCTTTAATTTAATATTTTGTGTACAATAAAGTAAAGTTCTTTTTACAAAAAAACGTTTCAGGTACAAAATATTACATGTTATTAAGGCTTGCAAAACACACACGAATATTTGTATATAATAATTTACATAAAAGAAAATAAAAAATATTTCTACAAAATGTTATTTTAACCACTCTTTTTAAATTTTAAATTGTAATTAGATAATAAAAATTTCCCTTAATTTTTAGAGAGAATTTGTTCATTAAGAATTAATTGAATAGTAATTGAACCCTTTTCTATATAATCGAAGTTTGAGTTGATTATTAGTTTTTTATTTAAATTAATAAATTGTTTTTTTACTGTTATAGGCAAATTTGGCATTGAATTTATTTGTAGTCCAAAAATTAAAATAATACTTAATCAATTTTTTTCTACATGAGTACCATGTATGTTTGATTTTATTTTTAAAAGGTATCTAATTTTTTCAGCTTAAACAAGCAGAGAATAAACTCTATTATATTATATTATGAGAGATCAATTTTTTAGAAAGATAATAGTGATTCTTTTATATAATATTTTGTACGCAATTAGGTACAGCTCTTTTTACGAAAAGAAATTTCAGGCTTTTTTTTATAATTCCTTTTGCTATTCATATATTTGTCCAGAATTTTATACGAAGTCAAACTTCGAGGCAATAATTACATATAAAATTTTATTTAGATATTACTATTCGAAGTTTCCAAATCTTCTATATAACATTTCTTAGTTAACAGCCAAAAATTTAGATATGCGCAAAAAGAAATAAAAAACAGTTACCAAAACCTATGCTAAGAAAATCCAATAAAAAAATCAAATCCGTCCAATTTGCCTAGAAACCTAAAGCTTCAATTTCTTTTGGAGACGTTATTTATGGGTGAAGGTTTAAATTATTGGCTGATTTTTAGTTTGCCTCTAAATGAAAAGTTCTGATTCGACAGTTTTTTTGCGCTTCATGGAAAAATTCTTTTCTTCACGATTAAGATTTTTCTGATAAACGATAAAAAAATTTGATGCAAAAATAATGTTTGCTTTTAATAGGATATGTTATATTGAAACAAAATATGATCAATCTCATTTCACAATAAAAAGTAAAATTTAATCAAAGTAAAGTTTTTCAATGCGTTCTTTTTTAACTTCTCACTTGTTAAATGCATTATATCATCCTTGTGGTATTAAGTTATTCTTTTGAATTTTAAGGAAATATTTTTACATTGCTATATAAGATTCATTTTGTTTTTCTAAAGTTTAATAAAACAAATCATGAGGAAAAAATATATATATTTACGTTTAGTAGATTTTTTTCTCATAATAAAATACAAATTATGTTGTTTCTTTTTATATGTAATAATAAAATTCACTTACATTGAAGATTTTAAAATACATTGAAATAAAATATTCAATTTTAGGTCCCTTGGGTAATCTAAATAATCCTACTGGAGGTAAGCTATTTCATTTATCAAATTTCATTTAAGCTCAATAGAATCTTTAACACTAAAATAAAACGACAAATTTTCCTGCATATTTAATAGTAAAAGTTACTCTTGATGAAAATTTATAAATACATTCTAATAAAAGTTTCTATTTTTTAAATTCTTTGTGCAAACCGAAAGGCTCTTATAATTGAAAAAAGACAAAAATGAACAAGACTTTTTATAAATAATCGAATGGAATCTAAAATGATGGATTATAGACACATAATTTCCAACTTTATTTACACTCAAGAACATCTGAAAGTACAAGATTCGCAATAATGTGGAGAGCAAATTTTCTTCATATTTATACTTCCATTTTATATCCTTCATATGAGAGAATTAAAAAAAATCCTTCTAAAAATGTATCATATATTTTTTTTCTAAAAAATGATATAAATTGCGTTTGTAAAACAGAGATATCACGACAACGAAAATTAAATAAAAATAAATAATTTTAGTTATGTATCAAATATAAAAGAATGCTTATTGTTATGCATTAAAAGTGCCGTTCAGAATATATTTCTGACATATTTGTTTGTTTTGATTGTAATTATTAGTTTCAATTATTATGCAATAGAAGCAACGCAGTTAAGAAATGGCATAATTGAAATATATATCAACCAATAAAAATGATGACTGTGCGCGTATATACGTTGGCACTCTATAAGTCGAGGCATTTATTCTTAAAGCATCAAAGTTGATGCATATATGCTTTGAAAATGCATGTGTGTTGGCACTTTATAAGACAGACAATTTGCCCTGAAGCATCAAAGTAAGTTCATGCATATATGTTTTTGAAAATGCATGTGTATTGGTACTCTATAAAATAAATTATTTACTCTAAAGTATCAAATTTGATGCACGTATGCTATGAAAATGCACCTGTGTTAGCACTATACAAGACAGACTTTGCCTTGAAGTATCAAAATTTATGCATATATGCTTTTGAAAATACCTGTGTGTCGGTACTCTATAAAATAAACCATTTGCCCTAAAGTATGAAAATTGATGCATGTATGCTTTAAAAATGCATCTGTGTTGGCACTATACAAGACAGACTATTTGCCCTAAACTATCAAAATTGGTGCATATATACTTAGAGAATACATGTAGGTTGACACTCTAAAAAACAGGCAATTTTATCTAAGCTATTAGATTTTGCACATATATATTTTAAAAATGCATGTGTGGTGGAAATTTGTCCTAAGGTATCAAACTTGGCAATATAAACTTTGAAAATGTATGTGCATTGGCATTTTGTAAGACAGGTGATTAGATATAAACTATCAAACTTGGCCCACGTGTGTTTTGCAAAAGTGTATCTCAGAGCAAATTTAAAAAAATTTAATTCTATAAAAATTAAACGGAATTTCGAGGTCTTCTGGCCATAACTGCTAAATATGTTTTAGAATAAAAATTAAATATATCTAATCTTAGAATCAAGCGATGGTGTAAGCTTCAAATTGGTTTATAAGATCTATTTCGAAATATTGCTGCTTTTTTCTGTGATATAATTAGATGTCTAAATATGTAGACAGAAAACTAAAGGAAATGCTTAATATAATGAACAGAATAATTTCAGAACATTTCTGAAATAATGTAAATTATATTATCGAAATGTAAAGTTCGAAAATATTTCGTCAAGGAAGTTATTGAGAGAATGCCAAAGAAAGCGTTTAGTAAAAATTTTAAGCAATATATAATCCAACAAATTGGCCAACAAAGGCATTTGGTGTCAAATATTTTCCTTCAAAGTGAATGAAAACTTCTTGCATTGGTTTCACAATGTTATTTAATATTAAATTTCTTTGGCTACTAGTTTGTCATCGTGATTATTGGCTAGATTTAAATATCTTATGCATGACAAACATTTGCAGTGAATTTTCACTTGAACTCTTAAAAGAATTTCTCTCAAAAAGTACTTTAAAAGTCATATTGTAATAAATGTTAGAACCTTGTCATTTTAAAAGCTTTATCTTTGTATCATTCATTCTATAAATTTACCTTACTAATTTAATCTAATCCTATAGGATACTAGCCCTTTTTAAAAGTGCAACATTCCGGTTTTTACATTTTAGAATTTCGTTTTCTTATTCTTTTAGCTGTTAAACATATACTTTCATACTTTGCTTTTATCAATGGAAATCCATATTCATGAAACAGTGTAAATGTCTTGATATTGAAGCAATAAAGAAATACATTATTGAAATGCTTTGCAAAAAATTGCAGATATTTAGAAATAAATTATTTGACAAATGAATTGGCATCATTAAAAAAGGAAATTATTTCAATTTCAAAAATGTTCAACAATAATTTTGTAGTATGATATGTTCGAGGAGAAACGCTGAAATTTGTTTTAGTTATTAACTCAATGGAATTCTATTCATAATTAAAAAAAACTTCTCCCTTGTTATACATTCCCATATTACAAATTTTATTTCCTGCATATTTGCTCTAAGTTTAGAAATTGTAAATCATACTATTTAGCGTGTAGAGTGTCAAAACATACAACACCCTACAAAGCATATGCACGTTTTTCTTAATAATTAGTAGAGATGTGAATATTTAGGCTAAGTAGAGAAAAGAATGAAAAATAAGTATTTATTTTTCCAGGAGAATTGATTCTTGTGCTTAGGATATAATAAGAAGACTAAATGTAATTTATATAGTAAATATTTTAATCATACATTAAAAATCGGGTTTTTAAAATGTAGTATGAGAATTTCAATGGAATAAAAAAAATCTGTTTAAAAATATTTCATTTGTGGTTAGTAATTTCTTACGGCACTAAAAATATAAATATCTTTAATTTATCTTAAATAATATAACTATTTCTATTTGTGAATTTGTTGGTACATTTACTTAAACTTTTCCTTTTTAGATCTTTTGAACAAGGATGGAAATCCTTTGGGAGGTAAGTTATTTTTCAATTCCTACTATTTGCTCACGTTCTCCCTGTATATTTTGATATATCTTCTTCAAATTTTCAATCGTTAATAAAATACTCCTTATTCATCCACTCAAGTTCAAATTCATTTTTTAAAACTTGGAGTGGATGTCACTGGATGTTAATGCAGTTTTTTCAAATATAAATTCATTAATTAAATTTGACTCCTTTTTAATACTTTAAATAGAGTTTTAGCAAGTTATTTTTAGCAAGTTAATACTTTAAATAGAGTTTTAGCAAGTTATTTTTAGCAAGTTAATACTTTAAATAGAGTTTAGTAAAGAAAATTGGAATCAGCAATCGGTAAAATGTAAGGAATTCAGTATTTTTCAAGTGATGGTGAAGAATGCGAGTTGAATTCCTTCTAAAATCAATATTTTTGTTGATAATTATTTATATAAATTGTAATTATTCAATAACAAGTAACCAAAATAAAATTTATCTTTGTTAAAGTAAGTAGGAATTGACGTAATTTTTTTATATTATTTATTTTCAGTAAAATTTTTGCATTTTCTAACTAATAAAACCATGTAGAAATATTCCGGTTTCGAGTATGTTGCTGAATCTTATATAAATACACTTCTCGAATATGTATGCATTTGTAATTAGAATGAAATTAATAATATATTATTTAAAATTAAAAGAAGGAATAAAAGAAGACCATAAAATAAAATCATTAAAATAAACAAATATTTTTAAGTCTGCGAATCATTTTTAGATATTAGAAAAGGATTAGAAGATTTACATGCAGTTGCTATCTAACTACAATATTCTGATAATCATCAATTAGCTAATTTATAAGTTGTAGAAACAAATATCAAGCACATCATAATTGTGAATTAAAAAAAGTTATACTTAAAATACATTAAAACACATTTTAAATACAAATATATAATATTAGTAAAGATTTTTTTTCTAGCAGGGGAGTTTTTATTATTCCTAATATTCACGAATATCAAATCAAAAATAATTAATAAATTTGTTTTAAATAAATAATAACCATTAACAAAAAGAAATCGGAGAAGATTTGAAATAAAAAAGAAAACGCTAAATATTGTAATAACATAAAATCATTAATTTTTTATTTCAAGAAGAAATATTAAGCAAATTTACTTTTATATTACAAATTAGTTTATTCAAGTTAAAGTTTTGCTAAGCTAATCTAATAAATGTTTCCAAATTTAGATTCCTTGGATCCAGCAACTGATCAACCTGAAAAAAAGAAAACGTTGAACATTATAATAACATAAAACATTAATTTTTTTAAAAATTTCTGGAAGAAATACTAAGAAAATTTACTTTTGATTATGCAGATCAATTGATTCAAGTTAAAGTTTTGGGAAGATAATCTAATGAATGTTTCTAAATTTAGATTCCTTGGATCCAGCAACTGATCAACTTGGAGGTAAGTTTTTTTTGACTGAAATAATCTGAAACTTGTCTAGTGCAAGAGCTAAAAGGAAACTGGATTAATGCATTTGACTCTTGTATACTTCTATATGATGAAATTATTCCCATTTGCATATATTTGTAATGCTATCCACAAAATAATTCTATATAAATCCGTAATAAAAAATAAATAAATATAAGCTAAAAATTTTATTTTAGAACAAACGGTGACGACTGTATTTTAAGTTAACAAAGATGAAATAATACTAGAATATTTCTAATATCATAAAAAATTGCGAACTGAAATTAAAAATTCGTAATTTAAAGCAATTCCAATAAACTAGGCAATGTTCATTTGGTAAATCCTGAAGGGAAAATATTTAAGGATTCTTCATTAAGCAAATATATTTTATGTATTTTTAATATACAGGTCCCCTATTATAATGAAACCAATCTTTTAATATATCTTATAAATAAAATCATTTGCGATAATGTGTTAATGAGAAATTGGAAATTCTTCTGCTCTTTTTTGGAAGTGCATTGTGAAGTTTGGGGCATTATTTCCGCCTTAAAAACAACAATTCATATGGGAAAATACCATATGAATTGTTGTTTTTAAGGCGAAATAATTATAAATCATTAGTGGTTTTAGTAAATAAATAAAATTAAATTAAACCCTTCATTTTCAAATTTATTTTCTTGTGTGCTCAACAGAGCAATATTTTCGTTTTAATCAAATTAGAAAAAAAATATTAAGTTTAATGCAAACAGAGTCAAAAAGAAAGAAATGACGTATCAAGCCTGTAGACTTTTTCAAGGGTCACCTTCAGGTAGGAATTTAAACTAAGGATTTTTTTTTCTATGAGGGGTTTGACTTTCATTCGGGTCACGAGGGGTCAATACTTTTGGACGAAAGCCAGACCCCTCACAGAAAAAAATCTTTTGTTTGAATTCCCTCCTGAGGGTGATCCTTGAGAAAGTCTTCAGGCTTGTTTGATTATTTCTTTATTTTTGATTCTTTTTCCATTCAAGTTTATAGTTTCTAATTTAGTTAAGTTCATTTGTGTTTTAGAGGTAGTAGCATTAGTACACTCTAAGTACAATGCATCTTTCATTTTTATATGAGTTTGGTTCAAAACATATTTTTAATTGCATTTCATAATGATTACAATTTTGATTAATTTCTTTCCGTTTTAATAGTTTTCTAATTTTAGTTTGAGACTGTTTAATTAAAACAGTTTTTCTGATATTCGTTCATTATTGAATGCCATTAATATTGATATGGAGTAAAAATATGTAATTTAATTAATAATCAAAGGATTGTGACGTTAAGAAAAGGGTTAGTAGTGTAGATAATTCTCGAAATCTTGTAGATGAGAAGGAGATTGGAAAATGTATTGGGAAATCTTCTTGCACAATTATGAAATAAAGAAATTTAAATACAAGGTCTTGTTAAAATTTAAACTGGAATTTTTTTTACGAAATATGGCATAGTTTATTAAATTGGGAAAATCCTTTTTGTATTTTGATGAATTATCTTTTTAAAATCTAGGTGCTTTAGTTCCAGCAACTGGTGGTCTTGGTGGTAAGTTGCACTTTTATGTAAATCACATTTTAACTTAAAGCATATAAAAATTTACTAAAACAATACTATCCCACTTTTAATTAAATTAAGAATTGAATTTCTCATTTTAAAATTTAGTGATTTCCCTTTTTTAAACAAATTTAGTTTTCAATAGTTTGACGCCCTTTACCATGAGTTCCACATAAAAATGGGATCTATTTTTTCCGTTAAAATTCTAATAGAGGAATTCCATCGCGCAATTTCAAATCCCACCATTCTAGAGCATGAATACCATATTCTCCAATACGCATGTGCGAACTACATATATTTAATATTATTTTCTACAAATATAAACACATGAAAATAAAAATGGTCAAACACTAAGAAGTGATGCTTTAAAAGTTAGATATGCTTACCTATTGAAATAGAAAATTCTCTCAATTCGAAGTTATTGGAGAATTATTTATCAAGAGTGGAAATGTTTTTGAAGTAAAAGATTACAATAAGATGAAAAAGCAGGAATTTTAATATTCAAACCCATCGTAGAGAAAAAAAATTCTTGCTATTGAAGAGTTTAGAACAAACTGGCTTTCCTTTATTTATCCTAATAAATGAAATAAATCTATCTGCTAATGAAGGTTTTCAATCAATATTCAAAGGGGCATTGGCAAGGCTACAAGGTCTTGGGTGTCAGGCCCGAGGCCAGATTCCACCGAAGAACAGTAATATAAAACGGGAATAGTCCACCCCAAACACCCTTTTTATGTGTAAAATACTTCCATTCAATTTAAACTCCCTTTAAATAAGCTTCTTTTCTGTAATAATTTTTATTATGATGAAATTCTCATTTGTATTGCACGTCTGAAATGCGATAATTTATAAAATTAATCGATCGCACTTTCCCATATAAATATATTTCATACTTTCGAACTTTTTCTTGAAATTTGTTGTTGAAAACCGACGAAAGATTAAATTTACATTAATCTTCCGATGGAAACATTATAAGGGACACTTTGAAAAGTTCGGACTTTTGTACATACAAGATTATATAAACATTTTCTGCTTAAAATGTTCATCTAGTTTCCATAACATCAATAATATATTCTGAAAGCATGGAAAATAAAAAAAGAATGAAATTAAAAGCAAAACAGAAATTTAAAAAAATAGATTCTAAAAATGAATTTGATATAACCTCATGCCACAAGGAAAGTTATTTTCTATCTAAAAATCATTTTAAAAATTTATAATTTATGCATTATAAGTCTTCAAAGATGAATATAAACTAAAAATGAATATAACAAATGAAAAATTAAAATGTTTCGAATTTTAGTTATCTCCAGATTGTTCACTATCTTGAGTTTAGAAAAAAAAAACAGTATCGCACAAGTGACGTCTATTAATGAAATTCAATTATTCAAAGTGTATATCTTTTATGATGAAAAAAGATTAGGGGGGATGTTAGTATGGGATAATTAGGATAATCTAAAATTATCTGCCAGAATAATGTTACTTACATGTTAAATAATATCATTATGTTAGTTAATGGCTCTTAAAAATATACTTAAAAAATAATTCTGACTCCTCTTACTGTTAGAATAGATATTAAAGTATTGTTTGTTTGTTTTTTGTAAAAAAAGATTCGATAATTATTAATAGATGTTAATATATATTTTTTCCTTTCAGATACTGTAAAACCATTAACTGATCCTAAGAAAGGTAAGCTAGTTTTTTTATTAATATAATACTAAGATAATCTATTATGGATCTTTACATACATAAAAATCATTAGGTACATACATACATATGCATATGGATTAATGCATAATATATGTGCATATGGATTAATGCATAATACATGTGTATATGGATTAATGTATAATACATGTGCATATGGATTAATGCATAATTCATGTGCATATGGATTAATGTGTAATACATATGCATATGGATTAATGTGTAATACATATGCATATG
>JAOUZG010003505.1:412178-432356 GCA_026289955.1 Argiope argentata
TGAACATTTCTATTCTTCTTAATTTCTGCTAAATTCTTGATTGAATACATTACTCATACTGAATATTGAATATATTGCTCATTCATAATAAAACTGATAAATTAGATAATAAATCCTATTGAACATTTCTATTCTTCTTAATTTCTGCTAAATTCTTCTTAATTTCTATTTTCATCTTATTATCTACTAAATTAGTTTACTATTTAACAATTGATTTTTTTCCAGATGGAGTTAAGAAGTCGACAGCCTGTATTCAAAATTTACTATTTCTTGAAGGAGATTGTTCTCTTTAATTCTTATAAACAATAAATATTGAAATTAATATGTATAATTTTTGTTTATTGACAAATATTTTAAACAACAATGTGCGAGGAAAATTATGTAAATGGTATGAAACTAATACACATGATATAAATGACACAAAACTATAACACGAGGTACAATTGGCATAAAACTAATACCCATGAAACAAATGACATAAAACTAATACAAATGACATGAAAATAATACACATGATACAAAACGACATGATACTAATACACATGAAATAAATGACATGAAACTATTACACACGATAAAAATGGCATAAAACTAATAACCATGAAACAAATGACATGAAACTAATACGCATGACACAAATGACATGAAACTAATAACCATGAAACAAATGACATGAAACTAATACGCATGACACAAATGACATGAAACTCATACACATGATACAAAAGACATAAAACTATTACACTCGATACAAATTGCATAAAACTAATACCCATGAAACAAATTACATTAAACTAATACACATGACACAAATGACATGAAATTAATACACATGATACAAAACGACATGATACTAATACTCATGACATAAATGACATGAAACTATTACACACGATGCAAATGGCATAAAACTAATAACCATCAAACAAATGACATGAAACTAATAAACATGACACAAATGACATGAAACTAATACACATGACACAAATGACAAGAAACTAATACGCATGATACAAAAGACATGACATAAGGAAAAACTTTTGTTTACTATAATACACTTGAAATTTCTATATTAATGAGATATTATAACTATATAAATGGGAATTGCTAAAATGAGAAATTATCCTACCTATACATTTTTTGATACATTTAAGAATTGATACATTTTTCATTAACTTTTATTGAAAGTAGAAATAAAAAGGAAAAAATGAAATCTATGATCACAAATTTCATTATCTGAGAATATTATTATAATTGATGTCATTGTTTGTCTTTATTTATTTAAATCATTAATCATTTTAAATCAATTTTGAAACAATTAAGAGACTTCTTTATCAATCCCCCGCTCTCTCTCTTTCTTTATGCATATAAAATAATTATTTTTTGAGCTTTCCTTTTCAATTTTTTATCTATCTTTCTAGCTTTTCTTTCTATTTTTCTTCAAAAATATCGACTTATGCGTAATATACTATCGCGATTGTTTCAAACTGATTTTAAATGGTTAATGACTTAAATTAATTGAGACAATTCATAATAATTCAGAAAATAAATAATTTGGAAATCAAGTTGTGATTTTAATTGGCAATAAATTGCCTAATGCGACAACCTTCCGCATTATCTTCTAATAACCCTAAAAGCAAATAATTGATGCCTCAAAAGCGATAAATTGCCAATTTATTACCTACGCATTTTTAAACTTCAAAAATAGCAATCTAAAACAACTTCATGTTCTCACATGATAAAATGACATAAAAACTAGCCATAGATTACAGCAATGAATAAAAACATTTAAAATGTAAGATTTGTAACTACTCATATTAGAATTATTATAGAAGCCTTACTTTGCTCTTTTCATTGTTCTTTGTGTTCTTAAAACATTTCTCTCAGTTCCTGTAAAATTCGATCATTAACTTGAAGCTCACATATTAAATTCATTTAATACAAAAAAAGTTCTGCTAAAGCTCTTTTTTTAAAATATGAGTATAGGAGACAGATTTATTCAAAATTTTAGTCTCATATACACTATTTAATTTTTTCCCAATTTATGTGGTTTTTCAAATTATTATTGGATAAAAAATTTCTAATCCACTAAGAATGTCAGCTAGTATATTTACTTTAAAAATTATTAATATGAAGTAAATAATAATATTTTATTTTGTTCGATCTCAGTTGGGCTTCTTAAAAAAATTAAAGTCTAAATTTTATACAATTATTTGGCACTAAACAATAATATTTGATCAAATATTCTTGGCGTTCCAAATTTGAAAAATAATTTCTATCCTCTACGAAGTATTCGGATAGAATTACGAAATTCTAATATTACTGTAAGACAATCAATTAATTCATAGTCTTAGGCCGCTGAGCATTAAGGAAATTTCGGAGATTTATTGCTTTTTTTAGTGATTTTCCAATGAAATTATTGAAACATTCACATTCATAAATTAAACCATTTTTTATAAAAATTTTATATTTTTGACGACGGTTATCGAAATTGATGCTAAACGCATACAAATATTAATCCATATTTGTGCTTAAAAAATGAAACAACCTATATATCTATTCAAAACCTTATATTATCTGTAATCTAAATGGTACACGTTAAATGTGTCGTGGTCACAAAACCTTCTATGTCGAGAGTAATACCATTGGAGGTACTGGGTCCGAAATGATCGCTCTCTGTTCCAGATTTTAATTATGATCTGTGGATGAATGAATTAAATGCATTAATCCAGCCCTAAAAAGAGTTTGTGACGTGTGTGAGCTAGACGTCAGACTTCTGCCCTTGAGAACTCAGGGTTACAAAGTACATTCAGATGCTACTGCACCTCTCCTTCAGTTCTAAAGTGGAACACGAGAACAACAACAACCTATAATCTAAAGCGAGCGTTAAACTGCTCAATTTTAGTAGCAATAGAGTGGTCTTTAACTTTTAATTAAAATGTTAATGTCTTGAGAATATTTCACAAGATATGACTAATAAAATCAAGGGTGTATATAAAAAAATACAATCGTTATTCTTAATGAATGTTATGATTCAAATTCCATAAAATTTACTTCGTTTAACGTGATACTGGAGAATTTTTAACGCTGCCAGATTTTTGGAATCAAAATAACTCCTATGTCATTTTAATTATTTATATTTTGTAAACAGAATCGGAATTTATTTTAGGAATACAATACATTCTGTAAATCATGTAGTTACCACAAATATTAAACATATTACTAATAAAATTGTAAGATGTTATAATATTGAATGTTGGATAGAAAATACAAGAAAAATCTGGACAATCTTTTAATGAATATTTATTTATCTTATATATAACGAAATCAAATCAATGTTAATAACTGTGTAAGTTAACAAAAGATGAAGAATACAATATTTTAAAATATTATTTTAAGAATGTTTCTTTCTTTTCTTTTTGTGCATACTCAGATTTAAAGCAGCTTCAGCTAAGTGGAGTCAATATCTCCTTAATAACAACAGAAACTTTGAAAAAAAATCTCAGGTATAAGCGCTTTTTCATACTTGGAATTTTTCGAACATACTTCTGAAGGAACAACTTCAAGGTACTGGGTAAATTATTGTATTCAAGGGCAAAATACCACGTGATAACCAGAGCTAATGAATTACACGGAGTCATTTTTAATCGCCTCTCCAGTTACGGATTAAATTTTTTTAAATACATTTATATGCACATATTAAATGTCTGAAAAATTAAGAACTGGAATATAATTCACTGGCTTACAAAAAGATCATTTAAGGCAATTCTAAGATTTTTTTGCTATGCATATGCGTATTACACAGTTATTGTTCAGAAAATAAATTGTTGAAAAATATGGTTAAAATGTTTATTTAAAAGTTCATTATAAATAAAAATTTAATTTTTAGGTTTTTAAAATTTAAAACAAATTAGGTTTTAAAATATATTAAAAAGATAGCTGTTTGAACTTTAATTCGATATAAAAATCTTTTGTGTGTGATAATATTTTCAGAAGTTATCACAAAAAACACGTCTAAATTTCGCTTAATTTTTATTTCATTAAAATTCTGATTAAAAAAGGTATGTTTTCAAGCAGATCAGATAATGGGTTAGATTTACAAAATTTTTAATTAGAAGTTTAATTAAATAAAAATTATCTTTTATTTGTGTGTTGTCGTCACTTTGACAAAAACCCAAAGGAAAAAATAAGTTAATTACTATTGCAAATTAAATCCAGAAAAATGTAATTTTTAGCACGTGATTCTATGAAATGAAATGAGATAAATATAATAGTTCCTAAAAAAATAAACGCAATTTAAAGTTTTCTATAATCGTTTACAGTATTTATATTATTAATTCAATAAATTAACTTCATGAAAGCAATTCATGCAGAATATCCATTCAAATCCGGACCTAGCGGCTAATTAGTAAATCTTTAGTAATAGATATAAATACTCTTTAATACTACAATTTAATTGGTTTAATGAAATAAACAGCTACATTTCCTGTAATTTGGATCAAAAAATATTTTGATGAATTACGAATTCAAAATGTTCTGATACTCTTTGAGTCATATTTAATAAGATATTCTTGTGGCAACAATATTTTAAATAGAAAAAGTTGCACTTCAATGAACTAAACCAATTATTAAAATTGACTGACATGAAAATTTGAATAATTATATTATATAAAAAGGTGTAATTTTAGAGTTTTACATACACCATTTAAGTAAAATATCGATTCTTGGACAATCAGTGCCCGGAACTTCCTATAGACTTATAATTAAATGAATGTGTTTGGGTATGTATGTGTGTATTGGTGCTTTAAAGACTAGACAATATGATCTAGAGCAACTTAACATGCACTAATTCACTGAAGTGAGAAAAGTCATGGGATGACTGATAATATCGTGTCGGTCCTCCTTTTGCCCGGCGAAATGCAACAACTCGAAGTGTCATGGAGTCCACAAGTCGTTAAAAGTCATCTGCAGGAATATTGATCCATGCTGTCTGTATAGACGTCCATAATTGTGAAAGTGTGGATGGTGCAGGAGTTTGGGCACGAACGGACCTTTCGATGATGTCCCATGAATGCTCTATGGGATTCCTATCGGGCGATCTAGGTGGCCAGATCATGCGCTTGAATTGTCCGGAGTGTTCTTCAAACCAATCGCGAACAGTTCTGGCCCGGTGACATGGAGCATTGTCATCCATAAAAATCCCATCGTTGTGTGGGTACGTGAAGTCCATGAATGGCTGCAAGTGATCTGCAAGC
The DNA here is from genome assembly GCA_026289955.1 of Argiope argentata. NCBI lineage: Eukaryota > Metazoa > Arthropoda > Arachnida > Araneae > Araneidae > Argiope > Argiope argentata. Next base: position 417,434 of record JAOUZG010003505.1, read on the forward strand.
AGCTGAACATAACCATTTCCAGTCAATGATCGGTTCAGTTGCACCAGAGGACCGAGTCCGTACCATGTAAAAACAGCCCACACCATTATGCAGCCACCACCAGCTTGAACAGTGCCTGGCTGACAGTTTGGGTCCATGGCTTCGTGGGGTCTGCGCTACACTCGAACTCTACCATCAGCTCGTAACAACTGAAATCGTGACTCATTTGACCACGCCACGGTTTTCCACTGGTTTAGGGACCAGTCGATATGCTCACGAGCCCAGGAGAGTCGCTGCAGGCGATGTCGTGCTGTCAGTAAAGGCACTCGAGTCGGTCTTCTGCTGTCATAGCCCAAGGAAGACAAATTTCGCCGCACAATCCTAACGGACACGTCCCTCGTACGTCCCACATTGATTCCTGCAGTTATTTGACGAAATGTTGCGTGTCTATTAACATTGACCATTCTACACAGACGTCGGTGGTCTCAGTCGTTAAGTGCAGGTGGTCGCCCACTGCGCTGTCCATGATGGGATGTAATGCCTGAAATTTCATACTCTCGGCACACTCTTGATACTGTGGATCTCGGAATGTTGAATTCACTAACGATATCCGCAATGGAATGACCCATGCGTATAGCTCCAACCAACATTCCACTTTCAAAGTCTGTTAATTCTCGTCGTGCAGCCATAAATCACGAAAAACCTGTTCACATGAATAACTTGAACACAAATGAAAGCTCTGGGAAACGAACTGCGCATTTATACTTTTTCGCTTCGATACTACTGCCATCTGTATATTTGCATATTGCTATCCCATGACTTTTGTCACTTCAGTGTATACCTTGAAGACTGAAAATGTATACGACGGAGATTTTTTAAAAAAAATTTCCATTAATTGAAAAATAAACTAAATTTTTTTGCATTTTTCAGTGATGAAATCCGAAAACATTTCAGAAAAATTTTTTTTTCATTATCTTTAAGTTAAAAAAATATATTCTCAATTACATCAATGTTTTAATAATAGAATAAATAATTATGTATTACGTAAATTTAGTCAATAAATGCTGAGTAATTATGAATTTAAAATTTTTACATTTATTATATGCCCTGTGAGTCATGCATTTACCAAAATATTATTAAGAATCTAATATCCTAAATAAAAAATGATTTTCACTCTAATAAAGTTTATCAATCTCTAAAACTGTCCGATTTCTGAAAATTTCAATATCACTATTCTTTATAAGGGGAAGATGATAGGTGACGTCATCTACAGTATCAAAGAAACCAATCGCCTTCTAAGATTTCTCAAGAGTGATTGGCGTAGAATATGAAAATGTTGATTCTTCTGATATTGTAATATTCAACACATAATAAACTGGTTAGATTTGATCACAAAAGGTATAAAAATTTATTTATTTAAAAGCTGGAGGGCGAAGAAAATTTGAAGAATATGATTCTTTAAAATAACAGGACAATCTAAAATTTAAACTTCACAATTTTTTGGAATATTCCAAACTGAAAAATTAAAATATTATTATTAACAGTATTTATATCCTCTTAAAAATAAAACTGCAAACTGAATTTTATGAGGAATCCGAGGAATTTTTGCTGAATAGTTCTTTGAGATGTTATAAATTATGAACATTATTCTGTAGTGCCATAAGGCTCCAATGACCAACGACTCTGCTTTCACTTCTTACTTTTTATTTAAAGACAAGCCTGGATTCAGTAAAAAAAATGTCTTTATATTAATTGAAGTTTCATAATTTTACTTGAATTTAAAATTAATATTTAGCAGCATAGATAAAAAGAGAGATATAAGTAGTTCAATGAACGGAGCATCTTAAGGCCTACATAATAGTATAAGTGATACATGGCTGTCAAAATTTGAAGTTTAAAAATATTTTGCAGAAAAATCTGTTATTAGACTAATTTACATAAAATGTTACTTGAACATTATATAGAGCATTAATGCTGGTGAATCGGCTGTCCACTGGAGGCGGCTAGTATATATATTCTGTGTATCTAGGAAACACTCCAATGATTTGGATCACATTTTATGTTTAAATAAGGGATTTTTTTGTTTATTTAGAAAGTATCTTTCCTCAAAAAATGTCATTTTATACTCAGAAAAAAAAACCTTTTTTACTACTGACTATTAGAACCTTTATCTATCTACACCGATGCTGATAATGTCAGGTAGCGCCATCTCGTAATTTTTTGTAGTACTTGTGTTGTTGTCAAAGGATGATAATTTATTGGTACCTCAAAATGTAGTGAGATGGCGCTGATGGTTGTAAGATGAAGTAGAATTAAGAGAACACTAATAAGTAATCACTATGTGAATAAAATCTAAATATTTACAATTTTACAAAAAAAATTAAGAACTAAAAGAACTGCTGATTGAAGCTCGGTTTTTCAGATATTATGCATACAAATCAATTTTTATTAAATACTGCAAAATTACTGAATAGTTCAGAAATTCACTGAAAACTTTTTTTTACTTATATTTCTAGAAAATATCATATTTCCTACTTATTTTCTTACTTGCTGCAAGTGTTGAAAATCACGTTCTTCTAAGTTTTGCTTTCAGTAGCAGTTAATGTAAACTTAATCTGGAATTCGGTCAGGAAAACCCTGATAAAAGCTAATTTTTCCTATGTACGCTTAACGTGCTGGTGCAGATTAATTTTTAATTTTCTTTTATATGATATAATTTGTAAGAAGATACGTTAAAATAATTTTTCAAAAATTTATTAAAAACAGAAAATTAAATTAGGTATTGAAACGTTTATATAACTGAACATACAATCTTTAGAATTTTAATGTGATTGAAAAAGTATTTTTGTATTATTTATATGTTTTATTTCAAGGAAAAAACAATTTTTTTAACAATTTTAATCAATTAAAATTTTAGAAGATAGATTTGTGGTTTTTAAATTTTTTAGTTCTTAGTAAAACAATGTAATCATTAGATCGTCAAGCCCCCCCCCCCCACACACGCACGCACGCAGAAAGCAAGCATATTTGTCTTTATTGTCAATAAAAATGCATTAAATAGAAAAAAATTGTAACTTTCTGATTAATATTTGCATTTTTCAAAAAATTCAATATTGGTGAATAAAATATAGGCACCAGTAATTGCTTATTGATATTTTTTTTATCCTTTTTATCCTTTCGCAGCAGAAATTGTATTCAAAAAACAATTCTACACTGGAAATGATATTTTACAATTACAGATAAAATTATAATTGTAATTTTAAACTTGCCTTATTATAGCAAGTAAACACTCTCGATTACTCTAATAAACTTGCCGTACCAGGAACAATTTGTATTAAATTGGCGTACAATAGTTACAAAATATTCATTTTTTGGCGTGAATTTACATTTTTACTGTAACGTTTTGGCCGAGGCTACTGGTGAGTTGGGCCGAAGACAAACCAGGTCTTGGAGAAATAAAAATCTATTTATTTTCAGCTATAATACATATATATTTCGCACAAATACACCGTCTTGATTAAATATGTTACGAACACATAGGCAATTAAGTTCAGAGTTCCACTAGGGAAAGGTGCTGTGCCTCAAATAGTAAGGTAGTCTCTCCCGTAGATGAAGACGGAGGGTGGAGTTCTTGAAACTCCCGCAAGATCTGGCCCGAGGTTCGGGATTCTCTGCTTGTCGATTAACCTGCTGGGTTTTGTAGAGCGTAAGGTGAGGAACTGGCTGGAAGAGCAACTCAGGAGACAGCTGTTCAACTAATTGGAGGTATTCCCAAAGCTCGGATGAGCTTTCACACTTCAGACGAGACGCTGAATGGTTCCAAAGGTTCCGATGAGCTCCACGTGGGCTCGGCTACAGGGCGAGGCTGCCTACGTACATTCCAAATTCTCTCCTGAGAATTTTCTACAGAATTTCAAGTTGAATTCTCGCTCCAATCACCAGCTGTTACTTCGTTAGTTCGCTCCCAACATTTGACTCTTTCTCCTCCGGCTCTCTCTGTCTCCCTTTTTATCTCGGTCTCAAAAACTGGCTCTCGATGGCAAATGACCAATCAGCGTTATTCTCAACTTTTTTGATCATCTGACCCAAGTTATCTTTCCAATCACAAGAGAGGGGGAAACGGAGTCTAGCAAGGAGACGTCTTGGTTCCGCCTAGTCTGCAATCTTCACCTTTCACACATTTCTCCGTTATCTGTGGTTGCTTTCCCGTGGAAACGCAGGTGGCTATATTCTTACTTGTTATCTATCCGAAAACGTCTCATTACTGTATCGATCTTGTCAATTTTGACGATTTATCTTGGCAAATGGTTACAAGTATCCAAAAATTTAATTTGTGCTTTACATACGTTTTTCCCAATCGATTGAAACAAAAGTTTGGCACACAATAGTTATTGTAGTCACAAAATCATATACCTAATTTGATATATTTAAGTCACTGGTTTTTGAATTATTCATCTTAACATGTCTCATGAAAGTGAAGACCGACAGATAGTCAATCCGTTATTGGTTTCGTTTCAAATTTTCTTAGGTCTCTACACTATAGATCTTTACATTTGTGTATCCATTCTCATCTATCTAGCTTACTTTATTTTATTGTTATCGTATTAAATTATATTCGAATACTTGGCCTGGTTGTGTTCCTCTGAACAGATTTTACTTAAAATGTGACAGAAATCTGTCAATTTTCTGTAAAGACCGTACACCAAATTTCATTCATCTAGCTCATAGCGAATTTGAGTTATCTTTGTCACAGACAGACTGAAATTTTTCAAAAGCGTGGTTTTTGAACTCGAGGCGATAAAAAATGTGGAGATTCGTCAAAATCTCGAGTTCGAATTATTTCGCGATTACCATATTTTCTGTGTATTATGTATACGATAAATTAATAAATTAAAAAATAAGAATAAGGAATTAAAATTCCGATAACCACTACATTTTAGAAATATATGAATTTGAACAGAAAGAAAAACAGAATAGTAAAATATCAAACAGCCACATAAATGCATTCAAATTAAATCTGCCAATAGCTGAGAAAATTTTGCTTGTATGTAATAAATTATATAAAGAATGTTTAATGTTAATTATAAAGGTCCTATTTCAAAATGAATTACTTCTATTGCCCTAACAGAATACCCTTTTCATATATATTTCCAAATTTATATTTTCCTATATTAAAAAAATTCCAATAACATAAAATCTAAAAATAATTAAAAATTGCAGTTTTAAAAGCGTTAGTTATTTAATTAACTATCATATTATAAATATCAATTTTCTGTAAATCAATAAGTTACTAATGGAATATAAATATTTATATCTTAATTAAATTTTTGTTAAAAATGATAATGGAAGAAGTATGGCGGGAACAAAAAACTAAGTAAAATGTATTTGTTTATCCTGTAATTCACCATCAGGAATAAAAAAATTGAAAAATTATTGAAAGCATCAAATTAAGTGTCAAACTTTTAAAATTACTGTAAAAAAATTGCCATATACTATGCATTTGTGGTTTCGTCGACTAAAGGACAAAAGCTCTAGATGGTAATTTATTAAGAGTCATAGATTATGAGGTTAGATATGGATTCAATATTAATATGAAATTAAAAATATTAAACTTTAAATAACTCATTCTGAAGCAAATACCATATAAAGCAAACAAGCTTGTTAGATGCTAATGAGAGGTCCAATCCGGTGACATTTGTTAATTAAAAAATATAACTTATAATAATTTATTAAAAATATAATTACTTGGCCTATAACTAATACTGTGCTGAAATAAAAAAAATAATTAAATTATATTAAACTATATTGCTGACATTTTACAAGTAGATAAAATTCATATGCTAAAATTTTGAAACGAAAATGTTAAACTATGAGATTTATTACTTTTTGAAATATGCTTACCGCACATTAATAAAAATTGCAATAAAATGCTTTTACATAGCATATATAAACATGAAAAAGGCAAAAATATTAATTTAATATTTAAAACAAAGTTACCGTAGATTATATACTTATGGGTTTTGTCGACTAAAAGACAAAACAACTAAGGGGTATTCCATTAGGAGACACAGATTATGAAGTTAGAGATTGATACAATATTTCTAAGAAAATTTATTTTGAAATTTAGTAAAACTTTCTTTAAAATATGCCGATGAAATTTAATAAAATGAAACGCAAATAATATGAAAATTAATTTAATAAAAATTTCTTTAAAATAGGATTACTCGTTCTGAAACAAATCCCATATAAATCAAACAAACTTGTTAATGAGATGCTAATAAGAGGTTAAATCCAGTGACATTTGTTAATTGAAGACGAGAAACAATTCAACCAATTTTGGACGTAGGAAAAGGTTTTTCAGCAGTGAGTTGACTTTTAAAATATGAACTTTGCCTTTGGAAATCTGTTGCAAAGTTTATTTTAAAAACTACAATAACTTGTAATAACTTATTGAAAACATAATTAATTATCATATAATTGATTTTATACTAAAAGAAAAAAAAAAAAGGAAATGGAATTCCGTTAAATTAGAGTCGAAATTTTACAAGTAGTTATAATTTTGGAGGTTGTAAAATTGAAACCAAACAGTTAAACTGTTAAATTCATTACTTTATAAAAGATACTAACCATACATCTAAAATTTATTGAAATAAAATTTATTTACACAGAATATATAACATCTAGAAGATTAAAATATGAAGGTTGAAGGGTTAAATTGCTCATTAACGTTAGTAATTAAATTAAATATTTAAACCAAGGTTTCCATACATTATACATTTATAGATTTGTCGACTAAAGGACAAAACTACTATGGGGTAGTCAATTAAGAGATAAAGATTATAGTTATAGTTAGTTAGAGATAGGTTCAAAATTTCTATGAAAATACATTTTATAATTTAATATAACTGTTTTAAAAATATACGAATGAAATTGAATAAAAATTGCATGCAATGCAAATAATATATAAATAAATTTAATAAAAACTTATTTAAAATAGGATTACTCATTCTGAAACCCATCCCATATAAAGCAAACAAATTTATTAGAGGAATGCTAATGGGAGGTCCAATCTGGTTAACATTTGTTAATTGAAAAAATGTAATAACTTAAAACAATTTATTAAAATTATAATTACTCGTTCTGTAACTGACCCCATGCTAAAAGAAAAAAAAATTAGTTAAAATATATTGTTGAAACTGAAGTGTTAAATGATTAAATGCATTACTTTGTAAAACATATTCACCATACATTTTAATAAAAATTGCTATAAAACTGCTTTACAAAGCACATATAAACATTCAAAAGGATGAAATATGAATTAATTATTTAAAAACCTCTTTTCATATATCATGTATTTATGGTTTTTCAAACTTAAAGATAAAATAACTAAGGGGTAATCTATGAGGAGATATGAGTAATGAAGCTTTTGATGAGTCTAACGTTCTTAGACACTAATTTATTGCTACAATTTGTGTAACTATAACTACATCCACATAATATATATATCACTCCTGGAAAGGATCTAGTTCAGGGTAATTCTCATGTTGATAATATATTCGATAACCTTCGGGACATCCGTCTTTATTAAAAGATGTCGGTAATCGATATAAAGAAATCTACGCATTTAGGATTAGCATCCTGGAAATTGGGCGAATAATATGTAATTATGAGGCAGCTGAATGTATTCAGATTGTATTATGCGAAATTATTAAATATAGAAATTTGCTTAATAAAAAAAGCTGTTGAATAAAAGTAGATGTCGCCAATAAAAGGAAACGCCAGAGATGATATTTTACTTTTCTTACTGAGAAATTCCTTTACAAACACAATGATGTGGTTTGCAATTCTTTTTGTAGCCCTTTTGGCTGTACCTGGTAAGTTGTTATAATAAATATCTAAGAGTTGATATTATATATATAAGGTCCAATATATTTCAAAATGATGAACATTTGAGTATTCTTTTGTATAAACTTACATACTGTCGTTGTTTGAACTTGATCAACTTTTGCAAGCATACCCTTCAAGATAAAACGAAAATCACTATCAAATTTTCTTAATTCAAATGTTAAATAAACTAATTTTATAAAAAGTTAAGCTAGCCCTTAGAGTTTTTCAACTATATCATCCAAATATAATATCTCATTAAAATAATTTACGCTACATAATGATAACAATTTTTAAAAAATTTTACTCCAATTTCATATCTATGCAATTTTTTTTCTCTAATTTAAAACATTTTTTTAAAAATTAATTTGATAATCCATCAATAATAATGATTTTATTGCTCCTATGAATTTTTAATTAAATTAGCTGCTCCATCAAAAGACTCAATTTCGTTTTATTGTCAATATTAAAATTAAAATATTAAAAATGCTTTTATTGGAATTATTATTTTTTTCGTAAAAGTCAAGCAAGTGTTTGAAGTTTTTCAGCTATATCGTCCGAAAATATTATTTCACTAAAATAATTTACGCTACATAATGACAACAATTTTTTAAAAATTGTTTAACCAATTTCATTTACGCTCACTTTTTCTCTAATCTTAATAATTTTTTAAAAATTTAATTTGATATTCGATCAATAATAATGTTTTTATTGCTCCTATGAAATTCTAATTAAATTTACTGTTTCTTCAAAAGACTCAATTTCGTTTTATTGTCAATATTAAAATTAACATATCAAAAAGGCTTTTATTGGAATTATTATTTTTTTCGTAAAAATTAAGCAAGTGTTTAGAGTTTTTCAGCTATATAGTCCAAAAATAATATCTCACTAAAATAATTTACGCTACGCAATTACAGCAATTTTTATTTAGTTTTACAACCATTTCATTTCCGCTAAATTTTTTCTCTAATTTTAATAGTTTTTTTTAAAAAAATTAATTTTATATTCGATCAATAATTATATTTTTTTGCACCCATGAAATTCTCATTAAATTTACTGTTTCATCAAAAGATTCACTTTCATTTTTTGCTAATGTTAAAATTCAAATATCAAAAATGCTTTTATTGGAATTATTTTTTTTCATTAAGAATTAAGCAAGTGTTTGAAGTTTTTCAGCTACATAGTCTCACTAAAAATGTTATCTCACTAAAATGATTTACTTTACATAAGAACAACAAAATTATTTTTTGAATTTTACACCAATTTCATTTTTACTCAATTTTTTTCTCTAATTTTAATAATTAAAATTTAATTTGATACTCAATCAATAATAATGTTTTTATTGCTTTGATGAAATGTTTATTGGAATCTACTAAATAAAAAATGTAAATGAATGTTTTATTGCTCTGATGAATGTTAGCTGTTGTTAGCTGTTTCCTCAAAAGACTCAATTTCGTTTCATTCCCAACATTAAAATAAAAATATCACAAATGCCTTTATTGGAATATTATTTTTTTTCGTAAAATTTAAGCCAGTGTTTTCAATTTTTCAGCTATATAGTCGAAAAATGTTATCTCACAAAAATAATATACGTTACATAATGACCATTTTTTAAAAATTTCACACCCATTTCATTTCTGCTCAATTTTTTTCTCTAATTTTAATAATTTTTTAAAATTTTAATTTGATGCTAATAATATCGTTATTGCGTTATTGAAATTTTAATTAAATTAACTGTTTTATCAAAAGATTCAATTTCGTTTTTTTTCTCAATGTTAAATGAAAATAGCTATTACTTTTTTGTGCTCTGATTACTTTTATTGCTCTCATGAAATTCTAATTAACTGTTCCATCAAAGGATTTAATTTCTTTTTTTATCAATGTTAAAATTAAAATAACAAGAATACTTTTATTGGACCTTAATTCTGAAGTGAGATTTAAATTTTCATTTTAGAAAGCGCTGTAAATAATAGTAGACCGATTCTATAAAAATCGCCTTTTTCAATATTATGAAACAAAAAAATGTAATTTTAAATAAATGCAATTTTTTAAAGCTATTTACAGTTTGGAAAACCAGTGCTGTTTGAAACAAAATGTGTGATTATCAAAGGCGATTATTTTTAAATAAAAATTTCATGATTTTTTTGTGAAAGAATGTGCTAAAAAGAATAAGTGGCTAAATGTATGTTTTTAGTAAATTAGAATCTATTTTTTAGTGTAACAATATTAATTATCAGTTTTAAACAATATAACAAAAACCATTTGCAAAAGGATGAAGTCTTTCAGATATAGGAGCATATCTGAAATACTTCATCCTTTTTCAAAAGAATTTGAAATTAGTAATTCTTCAACAAAAGTACGCTTATCAAATTTTCACTATCACCAATAAAACATTTACTTTGATCGGAATAAACTATCTTTCATGGCCAAATGATTTTCAAATCACCAGCGTCAAAAAGAAGATGACTGCTAAAATATAGGATTTGATAAAAAAAAATAGCAATCAAAACTTCAAAAGTTCAAAAAATAAAGTTACAAATTATGAAACTTCTGAAAAAAAAACATGAAAATTCATTTAAGTTTTAAACAATTAATCTTTAATTGGGTCAACTTCATTGCATTAGTTATTTTAGCAAATTTTTTTTTGCTACCTACAGGTATTGTGAAAACTGAACCCATCAAATAAATATGCTTTACAGCCATTTTGCCCTTTAGAGATATAATTTTTTTTTTGAAAAAAAAATATTTTTGTAGTTCTTTAGTAATTTTGGGCTTGAATTATATTTCCAACTATACGAATTTAATTAAAAAATCATTAATATTTATATCCAGTTGTCTGTTCAAATTAATTTCGAAAGCTAAAAAAATTTTCAATGCAAAATTTCTGTTATCACGTCTTTAAATATAATGGATAAAATTCAATGAAAAGATTATTTTCCCGTACTCACACATCTGTTGATAATCAGAAAAAGGGACCCCTTAAAAATTTGACAATTGAAAATTTTATCTGTTCTGTTCTCTTCTTAATAGCTCTAAAATGTGTTAACCCTTTCAAAGGAGGTGGTCGCAAAACAGGACGCCAATTTAAAAAAAATTACATAAAAAGTAAAAACTGAAAATGTTGGAAAAGTGCAATTGATTTTTTTCTAATGAATAAATAGCAATTCGAGTAATTATATATTTTTTGGCTTTAATTTTATATTAAAAATGCTTCTCTTTTTTGCTTGAAATGTGGGAATTTTTTCAGTTCTTAGAAATTAAAATTTCAACAAAATGTCACTAGCTTTTATGCAGAATCTATGAGGTTTTAAATCATAATTCCTTTGAAGCTCTAATTAGCTTAAGAATGATCCAAAGGGGTTGATTTCTTGATGGTCTTCCTTGGAGGCACCTCCTATTAGGACATTTGCTTATCTTCTGTTTTGTCACATCTTTTATCAAAGGGAAAATTATAAAGTGATGTTTTTCACAGAAGGTCATGATGCAGATTTGTGTTGGAAGGAGGATAGCTTTAATTAGTGTCTTTGGGGGAAAAAACACTTATATTGACGTCAGAAAACTTTTCTCATTTCAGATTTGTCTTTCTTTAGCAGTACCCGCACGAGTATTGCTGGAGGAATATCATCCAAGATGAAAAATTAGCTTTAAACTAAGTCTAGTCTCCATCCGATATGGCTTGGGCATGTTACCTAACATAAACGAACGTAAAACAATATATTTAGAAATGATAAAAAATAGCTACACGAATTTTTTGTAGCACACTTTCAGATATATTTAGACTGTTACAAAGGCCAAAATATGACATGTCCGTAGACAAAACACAGACGATCATTTCGAGGTTGGATTTTCTTCTTTAAGGTATAATGAAAAATTGAATCGCTGTTTAAAATCAGACGTAAACAAAGAAATGTATCGCATGCGCATACCACAGCTCTTATTATTTGTGCATGCGCAGTTTGAGAATTTCACGCATGCGCTGATAAATTAAAATCGGAAGTTTATAATCCCCCTTTTTATTTTGATATGATTTTAATATACAAAATCTTTCCCAATAAATTCTATACATAGTCTTTGGTTAAAAAGAGTTCTTAATAATTCATCTTCCAAAAAAAGAATCATAAACATGATTAGATTTCTAATTGATCATGGAGATCTGTTACGGCTCGATTAAGCTCATCAGTTTTTGAGTATCAATTAATATCACGCATTTTTATACTAAATCCTTTTAACCCTTCAAGTTACTAATTTTTATTCCTTCATATTTTCAACCATACTGTACATTATGATATTCATTCATCCATTTTGTTGTACTCCAGACCTTCTTCACTCTAGTTTTTATCACTTATTGTTATGTTATATGTCTGTGTATTTTATCTCTTGTATGTTTCTTTCCAATAATGTAACAACAACTGTGTAACGTTTTTTTTCTGGTTTTTAATAAAGTCCACCTACATCTATACCAAACCGGAAAGGGGCCATTTGAGCCCTGGAAATGGAGGTGTGGTGTGGTGTTAAGTGTTAAATTCTATACAAAACGGTATAAATATCACCAATATTTGTTAACTATTTCTCGAATTTTTGCGGTTCCAACATACAGACGCTTTCAGGAGACTTCAATTTTTACTATGTAAATGCCACGCAGTTTCTTATTTTTAATGTTCATGATTTGCTTAATTCTTTGCTATTTTTTTCAGTAAAGCTCCAAAAACATTCCTGCACAATTCAAAAGAAATTCCTCTAGAATATATATATATATTTAAATGCATAAAACATAAACAATGTTCAAAACATTCCATTTGAAATTGTGAGTTATACAAAAAGACACTCCTGCATGTTTTGAAAGATTTCATGTCAAATAATAAATTATTTTTATTTTTTATTTCTATTTGTTATTTATCAATTTAAGTTTAATTGTGTATATATATTTTCAGATTTTTTGTAATATAGTTCTTATCCTTACTTGATGATTTGTATTAAATTGCAATGGTTTCTATGATTATTATTTATTTATATATAAGATATAATTTAGAGATTTAGTTATAAATACGTATGTCATAAATTGCATTTTTAATTCTTTAAAAGTTTCAAATTAGCTAGGACATAAATGAAAAGGTATTTAACCTAAAATATTCGTAATTACTGCTACTATCATAAGAAATTTGGGCAATTATTTCTAACGCAGAGACTGCTCTAGATTTTCAGTGTGTTTAAATGAAAGGGGAGATATTAAAAAATATTTTTATTGCAAAATATATGTCTACACTGCTTATTAATGATGTATGTTGGGGTTTTTTCTTCATATTTCATAAATTTTATTCCCCGTGTATAAAAGAGTTAAAGAATTTTTTTAGACTTTGGTGTCTATGCCAACTTTCAAATTTTATTTCATTTCAGTTCAATCTGGGACCTAATTAACTATAAATCAAATATTTAAAATCGATATACTTAAAAAAAGTTATTAAAAATTTCGATGAACAGCTCTTATTTCACAGATAATTTTATTTTATCTTTTTATAAACCATGAAATATTAATTTTCGGTATTAAATATTTTTTCAAATGGCAAATATTTTTAGGATGATAATTGTTACTTTATTTATTATATATTTAAAATATATAATATTTTTACCCGACTTTCATACTCTATTACAATAGTACATTTTAGTTACAAGTGAAATAGCTTCCTTTTTGATCTCAAATCACATTTACAAATCGAAATTTAAAAACTGTAATTTAAATTTCAGTTTAAAACAAGTTAAATAAGAGCATGATGCTACCATTATGACAGATATATATCTCGTTATGAGATCACATAAGAATGTGTGATATTAACACATAAAATTGCATACTTTCTTCGAATAGTTATATCATATAGTTAAAGAGCTGTGAATCTTCATCTGCGCATTAGACCGCATAACACAAAAAATCTTACTAATAAATGGATTTGAAAAACCGTTGATCTCTAAGACCAATTTACACCACCAAAACAACACAACTTCAAATTCTTGATAGAAGAAATTACGCCCAATTTTATCCCTGTGATTTGTTGTATTATAGAGTATGTCCAAACAAAAAGGTGTGCTATGAATTTTGAGTAAATTAGATGTAAATATTGAAAATATTCATGAATTTTGTGTAAATTAGTTGTAAATGTTATAAATATTTATGAATTTTGTGTAAATTAGATGTAAATATTGAAAATATTCATGTATTTTGTGTAAATTAGATGTAAATGTAAATATTTATGAACTTTGTGTAAATTAGATGTAAATATTGTAAATATTTATGAAATTTTGTGTAAATGTAAATTTTTGTAAATGCTTTAATTGTACAAAATTAATTGTAAGGGAATCGCGCACCAGTGAGAAAAAACCATTCTAAGAGGATTTTAAATGGAAGACAACTATATTTGACTTATTTGGTGATGTAGGTGTGTTGGATACATAATGAGGTCACTAAATGTTTTTATTACACGCTAAAATGTGCAATAGAATCTTAGAAATAAAGATTTTTCGATAATATAAGAAGTGACACGATTTATAGTATGTTTCTACTTAATTTATTAAAGTATGAGTTGAAAAATTAAAACTGATGGATATTTTTTCTCCTTTTTAGGTATAAAAAGCGATGGTCCGTGGGGAAACGACAATCCTGGAGGTAATGTTTCCTTTTCTTTTTGAGAAGGACTTATCAACATCAGAGATAGAAGTTAATTTAATGGAAAATTTTTATTCGTGTAAACTTTACACTATAAAAATGGATATAAATACATAAAATTAAGAACGGAACTTCAAATTTCTTTTCTATCTGCAAAATAAACTCATTTAAATTTTGCATAATCTCGTCGACAGTTTTTAAAAGGAAAAAAAAAACTATGTTGTTTCAAATAATTCTAAGAAAATACATGAAAATAAAATAAAAATGTCAGATGACTAAAGATTTTCAACTACAATAGCAGCCATTTATCTGATAATTCAAAATATGAGAATCACTTTTTACATAAAACAGCAATGGTAAGATTGAAATTTGCTGCAGAAGAGTATATATATATATATATATATA
>JAOUZG010003505.1:439282-453827 GCA_026289955.1 Argiope argentata
TTTAATTTGAGACTTATCGCTCCTTCGAGGATATATTTTGAAGTATAGAATTATGAGAGATATTGAAATCCTGCTATTTTACTAGATTCAAAGAATTTTTTTCTTCTATACAGAATTTTTTTAGTTGAGTTAAATTTCATAATATATTAGAATAATTAAAATCGAAAACGCCTATATAATCGATTCTAATTGTGCTCTTTTTTTCCTGGTATTAAAACTTCACATCTTAGTCCAGGTGTAAACTACACAGAAAATATATAGAATCTTTTTTCTTTATTTTTCAGCAATGTTGTTGTTGTTGCTTATCTCCCTTGGATTGTTGACTCACCACCATATTGGACATATACGTTTCACACATAAACACTTAGTTTTAGGGGAAAACGCGCCCGTATGTCCCATTTGTCATACTAATTTTATTTTCAAACATATCCTAGTCGAATGTCTTTTTTTTAATTCCCATCGTGTGAACTTTTTCTATTCCTCATCTGTTACATTGTATGACATGATGGATAAAATACACTACCCACGTTTTTTTAACTTCTTAAAAGCTATTGTTTATTTTTCGTACATTTTGTAACTTCCTTCCTTTGCTAGCGTTGGAACTTGTTTTTATGAAAACAAATTTACCAATGTTACCATATTTTTAGAGCGCGTTTTAGAAACTGCTGTTGACCTTTCAGCATTTGATGCCCTTGATTTTAACTTTTGAACAAATGCATGGCGCAGTTTTGCCAAATATGGCTCTCGCGCCAAATAATAATAATAATAATAAGAAGAAGAAGAAGAAGAAGAAGAACAACAACAATAATAATAATAATAATAAATACCAATCCCATCCCATCCCCCTAGGAATGAACACCAATTCAAAGCAAATCCAAGAAATCAAATCAAGTGAAAAGATAGCAAACTGTTCCCCCCCTAATTCACGCTGCCTCACAACGACGCTAATAAAGTCAATGATATAGGATGTTTAAAAAATGACCGGTATATTTGAAAAATAGATAAAAGCTAAGCAGGTGACGAAAGAAACACACATTTTGTTGCAATATGTTTGTGACAACAGTAAATTTTCAGGCAGACAAATTTGCAAAATGTGTTACAATTTTCAACAGCAGATGGTGCTGCTATCTAGAAAAGTTGAAACTACGATCTTTTTCTAGTATCAACAATAACATGGCGTAGTCTCAGAATGAAATGAGCAGAAATCCGTGTAAACGTCTAAGGTGGGATGGCTTGACATGCAGAAAAGATGTATTGCTATAGTTGTTCAATTGTTTCTTTCCTTTATTGAATCGATTTTCGGTCCTTTGGTTACATTAAAACTTAGTTTTGTTGCAACAACACAATGTTCTAGGCGATAGAATTCCAACACCAGAAAAATCATCTGTTCTAAGGAATAATCATTTTCCCCCAGCAAACTTGCAATCTCTGAAGCTTCAAATCATCGCTTTCAAATTCGTAGATGATTTCAATCGCTTTCAAATCATCAACAGCGTCATATGTTGTTCTAAATTATAACTAATGTTGCAAGTTAGTCCGCCTGAAAATTTACTGTTGTCCCAAGCATATTGCAACAAACTGTGTATTTCAATCACTCACTGCCCACTTAGTTTTTATTCATTTTTCAAATATACCGCTCATTTTTGAAACACCCGGTATGAATGGGAGAAGCGTCAGTCGAGCAATGTCAAGGTGCATACATTTTTTAGAATCTAATGAAGAAAAAACATTTTTATATAGCCAGCCTATAACCTAGATAAGAGCATTTGAACTCCCCCTTGACTGGTACACGCCAGAGACAAGCCTGGACACCAACTGGCATACCCGTCATGGTCTGGTGGAATCCTTCATTTCATTTTAGTTCTTAGTTTAAACAAAGCATGGATATCTGAGGCCATAGTATAGAAGAGAAAGGATTGGAACTTAGGCTTTCTTCTTATCACAGAGTATCTTCAATTTTCAGCAATAAAAAATAATGCAATTAAATATTTAGCAGAATAAGATAAAAATTTAAATCTATAAAAACAAAGAAAATCAGCAGATGTGGTTTCTATTAAACTTTCTTGAATATTATCTAATAATTCTATTTGTATATTATCAAACACACGACAATGGCATTGAATAGTTATAATCTGCCTATTAATATCTGATTATTGTGGGGGGTTTGACGATTTAAACCTGGCTTGAAGTTGATACACAAAGATAAGAAAATTAAATTTTTATTTTGATAAGTTTATCCTACAGTTAGAAACCAAAAGGTCGAATTCAAATATAATGGACTTCAAGAACTCCCCTTCCAAAATTAATTTAGCTAAACTATTGTATTTAGATGCAAGAAAAAATAAGGAAGGGCATATGGTGAGATTATTGAGAAATTTGGTTTGAGATTCTATACAAATCTGCATTTAAAAAGCTAAATCTGCGTACCAAATTTTATTTATCTTACTCATTCTCTCAGTAGTTATCAAATTCACATATTTTTGGACACTTAGACACTTAGACTTTCTTTGAATAAGTCATTAAAATAGTTACTGAAATCTGAAATTGAAGTGTAGTCTTTCCAAAATCCAATAATCATCAGTTGATCTTGGAAATATTCGTAAAAATTGTCCATCCTCGAATCTGACTTTCCAGAAGGAAAAAAAAATTAAGATTTACATCCAAAGGATTTGATACTCTTCACCTTTTCACATACAATTTATTTCCTTGGAAGAATGAAAAACTCAGGTGTGGTTATTTATCTGAACTTAATTTAATGTCTGAATGACTCCATTAGGGGGGAAATCCCCCATCTGATATTCTGGAGCACTTCCAAAATAAAGAGGTAACACACTTCTTCTCACAGCTGACTGGAAATCCAGTTATCTCGTGTGGAAATCAGAGAACCTTATAACGGTCAAGCAGATATCTCAGCGCAAGGGATATAACAGTTTAATACTCTAACCAATCCTGAGGAACACGGAAAAATTTAAATAGTTCATATAATCATAGTTGCACCAGAAAGTTGCACCAATACTAGTATTCAAGAGCATTTCTAGGCTAATTCATCCGAAACAGTAAAAAAATGGCTATGCAAGCTGTTGGCATTATTTGTCAGTGATTACCAAACTGTGTTTACGAATGCCTGTACATTTATGCCTTACACCAAATGCAAATTTTTTATGGACTTTTACATATGAGCTATTATGCACAGAAATGCAAATTGTATTGGCCGATGTGACTTGAAAATCATACAATGATTATAACGCAATAAAATTGTTTCAGAATTTTTGTTTTCATTTGCATATATAGGTTTATAATTTCTGATTTTTCGTTCCCACATTTTTTTTTTTTGGAGTTAAAACAAAAATTCGACCCATAGAGCGTTAATAAATATTTCATGCGTATTCTGATTTTTCTATATAGGATACAATATAATAATTATAAAATTTGTAGTAAAGGACTAAATCTAAAACGACAATTCAAAAGTAGAAATGTGAGATATTCTTTTTGGTAATGTAATTCTTTTTTCTAGTTATGCCGACGAATCCCCCGACAACAGCTACCACTCCTGGTGGTGAGTTTTTTTGTTTACTTTATTAATTATTTTTTGGCGATGAGATATGTTTTCTGCATACTATATCTGTGTGAATGAATATTTTCTTCGATTTGTGATAAAAGATGCGAAAATTCAGATTTAATGCATTTTTTTTTCATAACTATCTGGAACCTGGCGTGTTGCTGCCTCATATTGTTTTGTTGATTCTGATGATCTCTATAAGGTAGCATGTAAACGTTGTACTTCAAATCAAGCAGAATTTTGATTTTGAGATTCTGAAGTACGGGAAATTTGCAATTCGTAAACGATCTTCTTAATTTCTCATTTGCCGTCCCTTGTTTGCTTGAGAAGCTCGAATTGATTTATTTCTAAGTGCTGCATTAACGTTTGGGGACTAATTTTTGTTTTAGCAATTCAAACGTTATTCACTTGTATAACCAGAATTTCTTTTAAAAATCACCAAATAGGTAGAAAAATTACTGTTAGGGCTGAAATATTCTCACAATATATAACTGAAAAGATTGGCATCAATAATAATAATTCTATTTTGTAGGCTTCAGATAAATTCTGCGATTTGTCTTTGACAAAATACTGTGCATGCTGAATGATAACATCCTGTGTAGATGACTGTTGTTGCTATCAGTGGCACTTGCCATGGACAAGTTTCACAGAGGCCTCAGCTAGTTTTAAGTCGAAGGGAGCCTCTCTTGTTTTGAAGCAGCACCAACTAGGGCCAGGAATACTATTCACTTATTACAGCCGCTTGCACAGGACCCTTTTTACAAGTGGGCGCGTTCATACACCTAATACATGTAACACAGAAGAACAACCGTGGCACGAACTGGGACTCGAACCCGGAACGCCTAACTATCGGGGATTATGCACTATTCTTATGCCAGGATGCAGTCGTGTATAGGACCAATCATTAAAAAAATAGATCTTGCATTAAATACAACTATATTTATTTACACGAAGGTAGCAACACAAAGACAAAGACTACACGAATGACAAATATGTACATGCAAGATGAACACTGGACAGCACACAGCAGCAAATTACAGAAGACAGTAGCTCACAAGTAATAATCGACCACACCACTCAAAGTGGCCAGACAGAATGCAGCAAAAGAGGTGTTCCTCGAAGCTTCGCCGTTGCTTCGTTATCCTCTCGGAGACTCTTTATTTGTCTTCTAAATTCGATTCACACACACGCACACACACACACACACGCACACACACACACACACACACACACACACACACACACACACACACACTGCAGCTTTGAGTCTGCCAACCTTTTATAGCTCCAGGAAAGCGGACCGAAAACTTTCTAGGCCAAGCAAAGAGTATTTCGGTTTCTTTTAGATGGATCGTGAAAATTCCTGAATTTCCAATATTATCCACTTTAATGCCAAAGTCACTCAATTCGTCGCCAAGGCCTGACATCACCAACGCGGTAACCGCTCAGCACACAACCATGCTGATCGTAAAACGGTGTTTCTTACGATGGCATTGTTTATGCAGGGAAGAAAAATTACAGGTTTGTAACAATAATCTTGAAATTAAATAATCCCTTGCCATCTACGGGTTTCAAATGTTTCACCTCGTTTTTTAAATTGATTGAAAAGGCGTATATCAAACCAAATACATTTACTATATTAAATTTATTACTATATTAAATTATTTACTATATTATTTTTATTATTACAAAATTAAATTTATTCAACTTTGTGATTTTCAGTTTTTTTGATCATATACACAAGAGCAGATGGAAAAAATAAACCTCGTCAAAAATTAAGTACATAACTGCATTTTGATTCTTAGGAATGGTTCAAACAATCACTCACTCGATTTATGGCATTTTTCAATGATCGCTCATAGACATAAATAAATAGATCTTCCGGATTACCGAGAATTTGGTGCACTTGTGAAAAATATGCAAGTACAGAATTTATCAGAAAATTAAATAATGAAAATCAAAAATTAAGTAATCCGAAACTGAGTATAGAATTTTTTTTTGTTCTTAAGAGCATATAATAAGTTTCCTTTATTAGCTTTTATACATTTTTCAATCATCGCATATTCACTAACGTCAATTGAAAAACCAACGAACAATCAAGAATTTGAAATATTTGAGGGAAATCGAACAGTAATCGACAATTCTAATACTATAATGTAATTTTTTATTACATCTAGTTCTTTAAAAATTAGAAATATTAGGTTCACACATTTATAATCTAATAGACACATTTCTCATACATGTACTTTTGAATGCTTTCTAGAAAACTACCCGTTTTCTTAAGCTTCAAATTATATCTTGTAGAGTGTCTTAAATTAATAAAACTAAAATAATACTCCAATCATTTTAAAATTCCACCAGCTTCTTTAACTATTTTTCTTCACAGCATTTTTTACAAGCATTAGCAGATTCAAAAAGGTTCACAATTGATCAGCAACTCTTATACAAAAAATAAACGAAATAATATTAATAAAAATTTGTTTATCAAAGAAAAAATCGTTTGCCTTTAACTTTTTAATAATATTTTAAATGAAACAAAAATGGTAACAGTTATAAAATGTCTGAAAAAGAATCATCTGCTAAGTATCTATCAACAGATTTAGATTATAATGTTTACCGAACATATACATATAATCCAGCAGGTGGGTTTTATTTCAATAATTTCATTGAAATTTCAAAAAAAATAAATTTTATTGTTTTATTATAAGAGCTTACCATATTTATGCATTTTTTAGATATGGTAGAAAAGATTGAAATCCTTCTAAAAATTACCGAGAGAGTTTTTTAAATATAAGAATTTAAGCATTTATTATTTATTAAGATTAATATAATTGTTAATTTATTAATTAAAGCTTAAATTATACTATAATTAACATTCAAGTTTTTCGCTATTTTAGCATTACTTATTTGTACGTTTAGTATATGGATTTTTTTAAAGAAAAAACGTCAATCATTTTTATATTAGTTTTATTTAAATTTTAAGTAATTAAAATTTCAAACTAAGTATTATAATAAATTTCATGCTTTAATGCTCTGACCAATTTTCTTGTTAAAAATTTAATTTTCGTTTCTCTTATGAAAAAAATAGGTGGTAGTTCTACTGCATATCCCGGAAATCCAGTCGGTGGTAAGGATATATGCATCTTTTTTATATGCTAAAAGTTCTTTATTATTATTTATTTGCAAATAAAAAAGATTAAAAATTGAAATAATTTTTATATTTATATTTAGAATTTATTAACTGAAATTTGCATCTAAAATATTGTTAGTACAGTGATCAATATTCAATTAAATTAATATCAAATATTAAAACATTTAGATAATATTTTCTGAATATCTTGATTACAAAAAATCATCGGTAATTATTTAAATTAGTATTAAATTGTATAGAAATTCCTTAATGGTTTTAATTATCTTAATTAAAGTATGTGACTGCATTAGAAATATATTTTTTGAAAAAAAAAGTTTTAAAATAGGTTTGTTTGCTGACATTTGCATAAACAAGATTGAAGAAACTTCTATCAAACCAAAATAAGTCAAATAAGAGACAATTTTTTTTAATGATAAAAGGGTTTTTATGATTAAAAAGAGGTATTAAGCCAAAAATTGCCTAGTTTAAACGATTATTAAATAATCTGCTTAAAATTTTGTGGATAGTTTAAGAAACATATAATTTAGTGTCTGAACTAAAAAGCAGGCTTTATGCCAGTCCACTCTTTAATATTGGGTATCAAATAGTAAACAACATGAATTTTTCTAATTTTGACACATTGCGAAGCATTAAAAAATTATAAATTATTTCTCAAAGAATAGTTAATTTTTTTAGTTCAAAAACAAAGTGACATACTGATAACTTACTATACAAAATTTGAATGAAAAATATTTATTAGATTTCAATCTATGGTTTTTGTAAAAAATTACCATCAAAGATTAGAATTTGAAAAAAATAATAGCGTCTAAAGATATAAAATAACATTAAAATGTATGTAAATCCAAATATAAAATCCAACGTAACTGCCGGAAAACTAGATTTAGATAAAAAATTTAAATAGTGTTATAAAAAATTCTATAGAAATCATGAATACATTTCTTATAATAAAACATTAATTAATAATGAATTTTATTAACTATTTAATAATGAATTTAATTTAAAAATGAATAATAATGAAATTTAAGATAATAATAAATAATCAAATATATTTGGTGACTATAATATTATACAAGTGATTATTTGAATTAAATCTTAATTTGACAATGTTTCATTTTTTGTAAGTCTTACTAATGAAGTTCTTGCTGTGACAAATCGTGATAAATAGTAAAAAAGTATAATATTTGGTTAAAATCTGAAATCTTGCAGGTCATATTAAAGCTGTTCCATCACTATCTCGATCATATGACAAGCATTCTTGCTTTTTCAATTCCTACTATTAGTTCACGCTCCCCCTATACATATCTTGTTCAAATTTTTAATGATTAATAAAATAGTTTTTATTCATCCACTCGAGTTTAAATACATTTTTTGAACTTGAAGTGTATGAAACTTGCTGTTAATACAGTTTGCACAAATTCCTTGATTAAATTTATTAATTTTTAATACTTTAAATAGAGTTTTAGCAGTTGGTACAGACAATTGAAATCAATAAGCAGTAGCTCGATCGGTAAAATGCGAGGATTTTGGTGTTTCTCACGTGAATGTGAATAATGCGTGTTCAATTCTCGTAACAAAGAATATTCTTTTGATAAACTATTTATATAAATTGTAATTATTTAATAAAAAGTAATAAAATACAACAAATTCTTTATTTACCTAAGTAAAACTTAATAAAAAAATATTTAGTTTTATTGACGAAATGATGTATTGGTAATGGTGAAGCATGTGAATTGCAACCTAGAATTGAATTACTGTTATTGAAATAAATTGATAATCAATCAAATAATGTGATTATATAACTTAAAATTTTTATTCTTTGTAATTTTTTAGATGCATCTACAAAAATGCTAAGTAAGACAAAACCTTTTTTTCATCTTTTTTATTTCAACTGTACATAAAATTTATGATATGAATTTTTAGAGATTTTTGCGTTTAAGAATTTTCGTTTTCATGTCGTTGGAAATTTACGAAAACTTCTTTGTTTCTTTAATTCAACTTATTCAAAATAATTCGTTTGAAATCATTATAGTTACGTATCAACATTACCAGCTTAAATATACGAAAAGAACAATAAATGTGAAAAAATAGCCCTTTATTTTCCCTTTTTTTAAAGCTGTTACTCAGACGTTTTCGGGCCAAAACAGTTAAAATTTACAAGAGGAAAAGTAAATCTCAACAAACTGGATTTATAAAAATGCTGATTCTATTCTGTAGATCTGCACGAAAAATTCCATGTCATTGGAATGTCAAAGTTCGTAAATTTAGAATCCCAAGTCCTGTTCATCAGAGAGCTGAGCATGTATGAATAATATAAAAGGACTCTAGCTCTTATCTTTGCAGTGTAGTTTGCAGAAAAAAGGTTTTAACCGATTATTAGAAACGGTTCACATTTCATTAATTATCATTAAATTTAACGATTATTATTAATTCTATATAAAATTTATGATATGAATTTTTAGAGAATTTTGCGTTTAAGAATTCTCATTTTCATATCTCTAGAAATTTAAGAAAACTTCATTGTTTCTTTATTTCAACCTGTTAAAAATGATTCGTTCGAAATCATTATAGTTATGTAAAAACATTATCAGCTTAACTATAGTGAAGGAACAATAAATGTTAAAAATATAGCTCTTAAATTTGCTTTTTCTTCAAATCTGTTACTCAGACGTTTTCGGGCAAATATAGTTGAAATTTACAGGAGGAAAAGTAAATCTCAACCAGCCGGTTTTATGGAAACGCTGATTCTATTGCATCTACGTGCATGAAACATGCCATGTCGAAGCTCGTAAATTGAGAATTCTTAGAATGGATCATGCAAGTAGATGTATATGCATGATAATGAGAGAGATTATACTTTCTTACTTATGCTATGGCATAACAACAAATTCTACACTTTATTTTAATTTCCAAATATTTATTCTAACCAATATTTTTTTTTCTTTTTTAGCTATAAATAAAGTTGAATTATAATAATAATTCTTCTACTTAATTATTTTTTAAAATTTTAATGAGAAATACTTTAAATCATTGAAACTAATACGAGTGGATCGCCTAGAAATTCTATAATTAAATTATTCAAATAAATTATTTTCCTTATCTTAATGTGAATTAATTTAAGTCACTGTAGTAGATAGGAGTGAGAAGTAAAGAAATTCTATTCAAGACCAAATGCTTCTCTTATTTATTTAAATTAGAATACTGTACCAATGCTCTTCATCATAAAACTTGTTACTTTTGTGTACGTTAATTTGAATGAATAGTGTAGATGTTGTGCTTTATTTTACGTACTCTACATTTTCACTGCAAACTTCTTTATGAGGATAAACAACATTTCATTCGAAAATCTTATGCATTGAGAACCATATAAGTTACAAATCATGCATGTATATGTATTATCATGTTAATGAAAGGATTAATAATTATATCATGATGTATTTAAAAAAATCTACATTTTTTTCTGATTTACAAATATTTATTCTACTTTATAATTTGTTCTTTGTAGACATGTTGGTTGAAAATTATTTTTTATTAAATTTAGAGAAAAGTAAGCAGTAATTATCATTAATAAATTAATATTTATTACAGATTGTGCACTTGATAGTGTAGGTAAGTAAAATAGATTTTTCTATAAATATATTAATTTTTTTTCCCTAAAAGCAAAATTTGAAAGTGCTTCATTGCAGTTTCCTTTTTTTCATTCCTTCCTCAATTAAAATAAGATATTTTGTTTCAATAACAAGTTCTGACCATAAATGTATGACCAGTCAAATACATGAAAATATTTAATGATTAACCATATTGTTGCATTTTGAATAAATCCAAAAGGAGATGATACTAAAATGAAAAACTTCTTATTTAAAAAGTAGCGTTAGTAAAAATTTGTAAATGACCGATTATATTAAATTTCCTAGCTCTACTGTATGTGTTGGCAATATCTTACAATTCGGGTTAAATTATTAAGATTCTGTGAATTAAAAAAATCAATATATCATAATTTTCCTAAAAAATATCATTCATATCATTTATAGTAATCAAATTTGATATTTAAACGTTTCCTATATAAATCCAATATAATTCTATGAAAAGGCATGTTTGCATTATTGTTGCACAAAATATTTGATAAAATGAATAGAAATACAAATTATTTCAATAAATTTACTGTCGTTTGCTATTTTTCCCAATATGATGATTGTAAAAAATTAATGCTTGGATTTCCCCAAAATTAGACTAATTATTCTGGCAGTACTATAGGCTTCATGAGAAAAAAAAACTAAATTTTTGATCGACAATTCTAAAAATTTGTTGAAACTATATTTGAAATTGAATGGATTATGAATTTAACATTTTTTTCATTTGTTTTATTGCTGATGCCATTCACCTTACGATTTTCTATTCTGCTATGCTAATCTTAAAGAATAAGCAGATATTATTATACTTAGAGATATGACAATTGCTACTACAACATAATATTTTAAGTAATCATAAAATTTGAAACCAAAAATATCTTTAAATTATTGTTTAATTTATTAACTATCATTTTCCAGCTCTTATGACAAGTAAGACATTTTCTCTTTCTTTTGTTCGATTATCTTTACGTAGCATTTATTCTGTTTTTAATGTTTATTAGTGAGGCATTTTATTCAGTTAAAGCTCTGAATTAATAATCGTATAATTTTTGATAAATCATTTCCTAAGAATATGTTATTTATTTACGATGCGAATTTATTTATTATAAATATTATTAATCCCTTGGTATACAAATTTACTTGATTTTCTATTTAAATAATATATTCTATTTGGGAAAAGAATTATTACTTTAATTTTTATACTAATATAAGAGTATTTAAGATAATAATAAATTTTTAAATGATATTAACATTTTAAATTAATGAACACTTTCACTTAACTGCAAATTTAGAATTAAAAAAATTAATATTTTGATATGAGAATCAAACTCATCATTGTATGCTAAGAATTTAATAAGGCATGCAACTGTGTTATATTGGGAAATTAACGAGAGTCTAATATAGAAAACTGATAACCTTTGCTGATTATTTTATCAAATAAATAGGTATTATATAAACTTATAAACATCAGATAATTCATAAAAACGCCATTCTTTCGTGAAGACGCTACTAATCTCTATAGTTATTAAAATCGAGCTTATTTAATGAGTTAAATATGTTTTAAAGCTTCAATTTTTGTCTCCCGTCGCTTAAATAATTTATCATTGAAAACAATTTCGAACTTAAATATTCAGTGCTTTAATTTCAGAAAATTAACTTATTAAATTTATTAACTTTATGCTAATTAAAGCGAATGAATTATTTAGTTCCGGATTGTTATCTTGGATTTCAAATTATTTAATTTTTTTTCTGAACATTAAAGTATAAAATGCAACTGCATTTTGCGTTAAATTGATTTAGCCCATTATTTAATTCATATATTTTATGAAATAACAAGTTTTTTAAATTTAATTGTAATAAAAATGGTTTTAATTAAAGCATTTTAATTTTATATTTTGCAATAAAATAATCGTTTGGAATTACATTACTTTATTTCAAAAATCATGCAACAATATTGCCTTGTAAGGTGCAATATTTTTTTCCTTATCGCTATAATCATTCCAACTTTTGGTGTTTACACTCTTAAGGGTCTAATTATAATTTACTTGAATTTAAATTTATTATTGCTTATTTATTTTTATCATAATGCATAATAATAGTTCTTTTTGATTTATATTTTTGAAATTCTATTTTTTTAATGATTTCCGATATGTTAGAGAAAGAATACGATTCCCTACGTATAATTTGATTTTTATTATTTTTAGATGCAATTGTATTCTTGATAAACATTATTTCATTTGAATTCCTGTTACTCATGTAGCCGTTATTATAATTGATAAGCATCTAAGAATAATTTTTTAAATAGTCAAAAATTGAAAAATCTTATTTATTGCATTAAAAAGCAAAAATTATGAAAAGATGTATGAAATGTTGTTACAAACAAAACCTTATGGTGCCTTGAAAGTGATATTGATATTTGAAGTGTTTTATTAAATATTACAACCATAAGTAATTTGTCCAAAGATCATGTAATTCTTTTGACGTAGGAGTAATTAATACTGCACCCTCGCACAATAGTTGCATTTACAAAGTGAAAGTAATCTTGTGACTAATACATCAGGGTTTTTTTGTCTCATAAGAATTGTTATTATAATAATTACTTAATAAATAAGGGCAAATAAGTTAATTTACTCTTTCGATATGGAGCATTTTAAACGCCCGTTCAAGCAAATTACTAAAATGTAACTGCAAACTTTATTTTTTGTAATTTTCTTCTTGTTCGTCTACTTTATTTGTTAGAAACAATTTATTACAAACTTTTGTGAATTAAAATCAGTTTTGTTTCTGTTATGTTACTACTATAATCGCATTTGAATATGTGCAAATAAGTAAAATTTACTCTTCCGACATGAAAACTTTTTAATGTCTGTATGAATGTAATACTGCAAAATCTAGAATATGCGAATTAAATGTAATTTCCTATTTAGTGTAAATACCCGAGGAATGTGCTTTACTCATTAACATGGATCATCATGAAAATAGGAGCAGCCTAATATATTTCGTTTCAGAGGCTTTTTTGTATATCACTATCTTCAAAATTCGATATATTAATATAGTTGTTGAGGTTTTACGAAATTTTTCTGGTACTTACGTATTAACCGTCCACCTTCATCGCCAGGTTTGAAGTCGTCGACAATGAGTTGCTCAATCATCAATTATGGCGATCCGGCAATGTTGTAATCCGTTGATTTTTATCGCCAAATTTAAATTTGTCGCCAAAGAATTACTAAGCCGTTGGCGATTATTGGCTTAGACGGTATAATACGTAAGTACCAATTTTCTTATATTTGAAGAAGGAACTCAAGAATGTTAGTATATAGATTACTAGTAACTATTATTCTCATATGAATTGGATTGTTAAAAAGAAGAGTTTTATGTACGTGTAAGTTTTTGAAATTTTCCAAACATTTTTCCGGGCAATAAAAGAGAGAAAAAGTAAAGTTCATAGCTAAAGAAATATTTTATCACAGTCACTGAGTCTTTTCTTTCAGTTTCAATTTTTGAAAAATGTTAATTTTAAGACTAATGAGCACTATATAAAAAAGTACTATATAAAAAATCAATTTTGCTTATTCATATTTTGATATTTTAATTTTTCTATTCAAATAATAATAAAAATTCTTTCTCTGTAGAAGGAACAGTTGGTGAGTAAATGTTTCATTATTGATGATTGTTTGGCTATTACATTAATATATTCATCATATTTGTTCAAGCTTGTAATCATTAGCGTTAATGTTTTAAAATTTATTAAAATATAATTATATAACTCAAAAAACTGTGAAAAATATCTTTTTGGGTAAATGATAAAAAAAAGGCATATAAGAGTAAACAGATGTGTCCAATAGGTTTTAAGTTTCTTAATTATTTTGATTTCTTTGTCCAGAGGTAGTTGAGACACATCGCCAGTTTTACACATATATTGGACAATATTGCATGATAATAGACATCATTGCACTTCATGATAATAGACATTATTGCATTATATTCAATAATTTTGCAAAATAATATTGAATATGGTACATTACAATATCGTATAATATTGTAAATTGTATTGTCGCATGATATTTTGCACAATATTGTAATGTAGAAAAATATTGTACAATATTGCTCAATGTATATAATAAAATATCGCACGATATTGATGAATTTTGCATAACGTAACACTGAGCAATATTCCAAAATTTATGTTTAATAACTCACAATATTGTT
>JAOUZG010003505.1:499550-516515 GCA_026289955.1 Argiope argentata
TTTGGTTGTAAATAAAGGGCATTTTATAGAAGTAAAAATTATTTCTCACTAAAAAATATTGCACATATGGAAAGAATGTACATTTTTCAATTAAACACACTAAAAAAATAGCTATATTTTGAAATATTTTATTTTCAATTGCAAATATAAAAAGTGTTATGATGCGACTATCGATACATATGCAGGTACATATAGGTACGCTCAGAAAAAAAATTATAATATCATCTAAGATTTAATATAATATGTGCATAAAAGTATAATAATTATAATAACCTCTATTTTGTTTTATCAGAACTACAAATTTTTTTTAATAAAATATTAATTGCCACACAACAAGAAAACCTTAAAAAAATACGATATTTTTCATCATAAATATCCTCTCAAAATTATATTTCTATCCAAAAATACATAAAAAAGAGTTTAATAGATTTATAATAAATAAATATATTATAGTATAAAATTTAAAAGTTCTACAATGAATAGAATTTTGTACATGCGTACCTAAAGTTGAAAAAAACATGTTTTGAGAAAACTGTAAAAAACTATATTTTTACCTATAAAATAATCTGTATTAATTTTTCAAAATTGCCTGAGCCATATTCATCTTTATTTGACATTTCCTGAAATTCAAGTATGTTTTTAATTTGTCTTTTAATTGTAATTGCTTCTTTATTAAATTTTTTGTGCATAATATCAGTTTCTCTGATACGAATCAAATCTACTTTTTTCAATGCATCAAACGCTTTTCTACCAGATGTAATACCTTAATTCTTTAGTATTTCAGTTTGACTGAAAATTCCATTATTAAAGCATATTAAAACATCCATTACAGGCATTTTTAATGCATTGTTAATTGGAGGATTCTTTCCTATATACAATTGTTGAAACTCTATGGTTATGGGTTTGCCTGTGAGCTTTTCTTGGCAAGAGCTCATTATTAGATAGCTTAAAATAGCATTCTGAATGGCTCTCATCATACAGGTAGTGCACACAGTATATATTATTATTGATACTGAGGTATTGCAGCACTGTAACGCCGAAACCTTACATGTGGTCAGTTCATCACTGCACATTTGCAGTGCACTTACCCTTGTCAACACATTTCATGATATACACTTATGGTGTATTGATATCATCACTTTTTCCAGATTTATAAGATGCCACACCACTAGAAAAGAAACCACAAAAATTGCAAATATATAATATAGATGAAGCAAATCCCTTACGACTGCTTCTAAAATGCCAAAAACAATCAGAATTTCCACATTGCTTACATACTAAAAATGTATTTAGGAGTGTAATTATTATTCACAAATCTATGATAATATTTATGGTTTCCTTATCGTTAGAATAACGAATGCTGTTATCTACTTCCTTCTCACAAAATAAATTGGCACACTCCAATTTTCTTTTAGATGCACTTACAATCAATTTTTCATTGTCATTACATTACTAAGTCTGAATCTCAGTAGAAAACTGATTAGAACGAGATTTTAATTTCCAAATTCCTTTCTTCTCGGCATCGTTATTTATTATGTAATTCCTGTGTAATTTAAAAGTTTTATCAATAAAATGTAGTAAAATTTTTGAAGCGAGATCACAAAATACGTGGAAAATCGATGGCAAAAGATCACAAATAACACTGTAAACAAAAAAGCTCGAAGGGAAATAGTTCACTGAGTTTATAAACATCAAAAAAGTGAGTCCTAACTAACCTTATAAAATAATGAAAAATACATAAATAATAAATAAATAAAAGTGAAACTTGGTTTCCTTTAAAACTATATTCCTTTAAAAAAGGAGCGTAGCACCTTTGTTTACATTTCAAAAATTTTAATTTCTTGGCTTTTGCAATTACAAAACTATTCATATCATACATTGCTGGATTCAGCGAAATATCCACTATTTTATAAGACTAAATTTGAAAAAAAAAACGATTTTTTGAAGGTATATAATGTTCCAGTTCCCTAAAGGTTTATTTTCAGTGCATGATTAAATATTATATATTTTGAAGTACATTTTTTTAAATTTAATTCTTAATTTAAGTATAATTGGCATTCTTTGTATATAATGAACAATTCATACCTCTGAAGAGCCCACAACCATTGCCGTGATATTTGGATTTCTTTTGACTATTCCAATGATATTTATTAAAAACATACGCTTCATTATTATTATAAGATTATATGATTCTTTACTTAATGACTTACGTCTTTATTTAATCATATGTTTTCTTATCTGTTATTAATAACAAAATTATTCACTCTTTTGTATAACAGTCCCTTCATATGATTTCTTCTAACATAATAAAGTTTACTGGAATTTTTTAACAATTTGCTTAGAAAAGCTTCGAAACTCAACAAATAATGAATTGCTCGCCCTTTTATTAGCTAAAAGTCATCCCCATTACGGAATAATTTAAAATCAAACTACATCTGTTTCTAGAAAGTTGTAAGATTATTATCTCGTGGAATCTTTTTTTTTGGCATCATATTACAGAATGTGATAAGCATTATTCTTTAGTAATTAATTGAATATCTTATTGGAAAATTTTTGTTAGGAGCCATTAGAATCCTTATTTTTAATATGTGAGAAGGGTTTTGTAGATCTCATGTAAAGTTTTCTTTATTGGATTAGCCTAGTTTTGCACAAAATTTCAATGTGTTAGATATTATTATGAGGGATAATCATTAGTAATATACATTCATAAAATTAAAATCATGTACGTTAGCATAACAGTAAAATACTGAGCAATAAAATATATAGTTGAAAGGTTTTTAAAAATAATTTTTTTATTAATATAGTTTAAAAATCATTTAGAAACCTTCTATTATAAATTTCTATATTCTATATTTTATTTGCTTTGTTATGAGTGTACTATCCATATTTTGAATATTTAATCATCATTTGTTGATTACAAGTATTAATTTAAAATAGAATGACATTTTTAAAAGTGGAAAAGTGCAATTAGTTATAATTTTAAAGTATGGATGAAACTGAAACTCTTTAATGATATATAGCTTCAGCACATTTCAATTACGAACAACAAATTTGCATATTAAATTAAAGTAGTTACCTGGATTATTGCGGAAATTAGTTTAAATGCTACAATCCCCCATTATGCAATTTCGTGTTCGAAGATATGTTCATAGTTATCAAAATGAAAATCTTATTTTTAAAAAAATAGTAGGCATAATGGCATTTTTATTCATAAGTTTTTTTTTCGAATTTCAAATACCGATTGTTAATAAAAAATAAATTACAAATTCATTAAGTATATTAGTTGCACGCATTTATCAAATTTGGATTCCTAAAATTTCCTTTATTTATTGGTATATGAATTTCTACTAAAGAACAATAAAAATTCCAGACTGTTATGAAATTTTAATAAAAAATTTAGAATAAAAAATGCTTCTAATGATTAATTTTCAAAAACTGATTTCATGAGATAGGATGCTAATTTCATATATAATCAAAATTAAATTCAAAATGAATTGTTTCAGTTACTGAGATAATGAGACTCGGATAATGTTTGTTTATAATATATTTAGACATGAAAACTTCGTTCCATAAGCATAAAAGTTGGTATGACTTTCAGAACTCAAAACACGGAACTTAAAGTTTTTAAGAATGGAATAATGTTATTTGAAAATATTCAAATATATTTAAATCAACAATTTACGTACAATTTTGTTGTTAACTGCAATATTTATATAATTGTTGTATATCATCATACAATTGTTTTATGTTAGTTGCAATATTTATATATTTATAAATATTGAAACTATATTATGGCAGTAGATAATTGATATTCCAAAATAAAATTGACAAAATAATGTTTATTGTTCAATTTACAGATGATTCTGGTAAGCTAATTACAAGATCTTTTATTATACTTTTTTAAAATAAAAATTCAATTTTTAATGAAACACAAGATTCACACAAATATTGATCCATAAATATTTCAGATATATTATTTATTTATGCCCAAAATATTCAATATTTGTATTTCATAATCTTTCAGTTAGACAACTGAAATATTTGTGAAACGTGATTCAAAATAAAATTCGTTCATTTATTAAAACTATGAACAGCTGAATTTTATCACATCATAACTTTTTTATTCTAATTTATAGCAAAATTCAGAAAGTATGATTTTTACTGTTCATAGAATTAAAAAAAATAACTGCTGCATTAATTGCAATAATCAATGAGAAGAATTATAACTGAATAAATAAATCTACTGTGGAATATCTGAAAAATATCATAACATTCCATGAATCACTAACTTATGCTTCGTTTTCAAAATGATTTTTTAATAAGAAATTAATGTTTATAATCATCAAATATGAAACATTGAAAAAGGGATTTTCCCCAAATTATAACATTTAAGCAACTTTATTTCAAATATAAGTTTATATATGTATAAGTGAATTAGAATGAATTATATGAATTAAAAAATATATGCTTTGAATTTGAAATATTAAACACTAGAAAAGGTTTTGACATAATTTTTGGCTTAAAATTCACTTTTTTTCAATGTCTTATATTTATATATTCGGATAAAAATAAAATGACTTTCTAAAATACTTATTTTTTATCTTGATCTTTATCGATAAGCATTTTTTTCTATATCTTAAACATTTATTTACTATAAAAAAACCGAAGGCATGCACTTTAAGTTGTCTAATGTTTATATCTTATCATGCTCAGTTTATTTATATAACATATGCTCTTATGAGTTTATAAAATTGTCTATGACGTGTTAGTAATCTTAAACATATTTCCAAAAAGAAGTATTGTACTTTGTATTTTCATAATAGAAATAATATGCTTAATTACTTATTTCTTATATTCATATTATAGAGATAAAAAGAAATGTTTAATGAATCATTTATTTTTTTAACTTTAATATGAAACTGTATGTAACATTATTAATAAAACATTTACAAAAATAGTATTAATTCAAAAATTAAGTAGTATTTATTAATGCATAAATTATGAATACTGTATTAATTCAAAAATTATGTATATTATATAAATTCAAAACTTATGTTTATTATATAAATTCAAAAATTATGTTATTGTATTAAAATTTTCATATCGTTTTTCTTTTTTTGTGCAGATATATCAGATACAGTGAGCAGTAAGTAACTATGCACATATAATATTTCTAATAAAAGTGGTTAATCAAATCAATTTTTATAATAAGTATTATTTTCATATTACTAATTATAACAGAGCTAATTAAATAAAAATTATCTTATTTATGTTATTTAAACCTTTTTTAAAATGCAAGGATTTGATATTGTTGCGTTTAAAAGACAGCTTGACCTGGCAAATTTTCATTCACTGCTTAAATGCAAGCTTTACAAAAAAGCTAATATATTGTTACGTTTTTAGCGTTGCGGGTTCGGATTGAATAGACTTTACTTGATGACAGCAAAAACTAATTTATTTACAGCTATTTACAGGATGACTTGGTGAAGGAAAACTTCAGATAAAATAAACTATCCAACAGTCACTAATAGCGTAAATACAAGCCTTACTCACAATAAACGGGCTTCAAAACAGATATCGTTTAACCTAGCAAACAGTAAATCACAGCGAGCTCAATAATACAACGTTGAGAACAAACGTAAACACAGCCAATAATAACAAGCGAGTAAATTAATCAGCTAACTACTCTTCCGAGAGGAAACTCTGGATAAACTACGGCAACCCGACCCTTATATAACCGAGCGAGCGCGCCCCCCAAATCGGGACTTCATGAACGGTCCAATGGTTACCAGACTATTCCTTTCGCCCAACCAACCGGCTGGCGTGAAGCTCCTCGTCAAACGTCGTCTGCCTCGGTGCTCGTCCACTTGTAACATTGCCCCTTCCTCAAGGACTTCACGTCCAGGGAAGTACAGACCCAGAGCAGAAGACAAACAAAAATTACAATAACATAAAGTTGCAGACATGAGCATTGAAAAATAATTAACATAAATAACACTATTTACAAATATACAGGTCATATTTACACAAGTAAGGAAACCATGGTTTCAACTAAATATTTGACGAGTTGCCATAATAAGAGGCTAGCCGATCATAATGTACTATTCTTCGTTATGAGTTCGGTGACTTCCTTTTTCGATACCATTGAGTCTTTTCAGGACTGTATAAGGGCCTTCCCAAGAAGACTGCAGCTTCGAAGAGAGGGCCTATCATCAAATCGGATTCCAGAACCCTACCTGTTCAATTTCCTTGAATTCATGTCCGGTGGCTTTAGTGTCGTACCTGGTCTTCATCTTCTCCGTCGCTATGTTGATCCGATCTCGGGCAAACCTGTGTACCTCTTCTCAACGGGCCCGGAGGCGTTGAATATAACCCACAGGCGAAAAAGGTATATCCCGTGGACACCCGAACAGAAGATCACAGGGCAGTCGGAGTTCCCGTCCAAAGAGCATCTTGGATGGTGTGAAGCCAATCATTTCGTGAACTGCGAGCAGGAGCAAGTGTAGTTTCTAATCCCAATCTTGTTGGTTTTTTTAAACGAAAAGAAAGATGTTATTTAGAATCCTACGATTGAACCTCTCTACCATGCTGTCTGATTGGGAATGAAGAGGTGTTGCCTGAGATTTGTCTGCCAGCTTGGACGCCTACTGCAGAAATTATGTATCCAAGGTAGCTTTTCTCATGAAGGAACAAACGACATTTAGATAGATTCAACTTCAAGTTGGCATCTTTTAATTTACTTACAACTTCTTTTAAATTACAAAGATGCTCTTCAAAATTCCGTCCGACAATTATGATGCCATCAAGATAAACGAGGCAAGCTTCTGGGTGAAGTCCTTTTAAGACTGTCTCCATCAGACGTTCAAAAGTTGCTGGCACATTACAAAGGCCAAAAGGCATGACCTAAAATTGCCAAAGTCCATGCCCTCCAGTTGTGAAAGCTGTTTTCTTACGATCATCAGGATGGATCTCTACTTGCCAATATCCACTCTTCAGATCGAGATCAGAGAATCACTCGTTTCCAGAGAGTGTATCTAATGTATCATCGATTCAGAGAAGAGGGTAAGAATCTTTCTTCGTGATGTCATTCAGTCGCCAGTAATATACACAGAACCTTGTAAAACCATCTTTCTTTCGGATCAAAACGATGGGAGAGGACCAAGGACTAGATGAAGGTTAAATGACGCCCTTTTTTGAATATCTTTTATTAAATTTTTCACCTCTTCTACTTTGGCAAATGGCAATCTTCTGGCATTCTATTGGATAGGAGGATGGTTTCCAGTATTAATTCGGTGTTGCGTTAGCTTTGTTCATCCAACATCATCAGATGTTTGGGAAAATAGGTTTTTAAATTCATCAATAAATCTTCGTGCAGCGACTCTTTGCTCCTTCTTCAATTCAGTGTCTTTAAGTAATTCCAGGCTCAAACAGTCAGAAGTCTCATTTGATAGTAAGTGGGAATTTTTCTCAATACAGGTAACTGGAGAGCATTTAGATATAACTTTCCTCTTTTTAGTGATTTCCTCTTTTTTGATTTATTATTAACATTAATAACCCTGATGGGTACATTCTTTTTCGAGAGATCTACAAGACTGGAGGCCTCCATCGTTCCGCTTGGAACACTCCCGTCGCTGGAAAACTCAACAATACCAAACCGGAAATTCTCCGCTTCACCAGTAGATCCCTCTATAAATATTTCTCTTATAGCTGGGATAAAAAAGTCCGCTGAAGCAACAATCTGGTAGCAGGTATTTACTCCTCCATAACCTAAAAGGAAAAGTGCCACGAGTTCTGATGGGGAGTGCAGGCAGTTATTTTTAAAGTCGATTACAAAATCATATTTATTCAGAAATTCCAGTCCGAGTTTAAAATTCTCCGTAATTTTAGCTACTTAGACGACATGGTCAGAAGTAGCATTTCCAAATATAATTACAATATTAGTTTTACCAATAATTGGAATTCTGTTTTCAGTGACCGTTTGGAGGGTGATGCACGGAGGTGTTCTGAGAATTTTCCTACCGAGTTGTTCTGCAACTTCTCTCCGCATGATGGTCACGTTGGCTCCTGTGTCAACGATCATTCGGCAGGGGATTCCGTTGACGAAGGCATAAACAAATACACCATTTTCACCACCGCCTCTGGAAGATATCTGTAAAACTCCAAAATCGGGCTTTTCTTCATCTGGCAGCCTCCGCTCCACGAGACCGCCAAATTCTACTTTCCCTGGCTGCTTTGAGAAGAGTCTTTAGCCCGTTTATCTAAGCGGGTTGGACAATTCCTTTGAATATGGCCCTCTTCGTCACATATCTAACAATTCACAGTTCTCTGGTCATGTTTGTTCGGCTTTTCATCTCCTTTCTGTATAAACTGGCAAATTGTTTTCATCGTTTCAGTTATATTTTGCAGCGAAGAATTCGATGCATCTTGAACCGTAGCACCTCTTACTGAATGGCGATCCCTCCGTGCAGCTTGTTGAGCGTCTTCAAATTTCATTCAATAAAACAAAGCTGCTTTCAAATCCTTCAATTAAGGCATTCGCAGAGACGTTTTTATCTCTGTATCCCTCACACCATCAATGAAATACTGCAGGGCAAGTACCTGCGTAAAACTACAGGATAGTCGGAGAAGGCAAGATGGGAGAGCCTCTCTTCATTTGCTGAAAGCTCTTGCAGATTTTCGTTCGATCATTGTTGCCGAGTCTTTAATTAAAGACGGCTATAGTCCTTGAGGCCTTTTCCCCCTAAGAGCAACCTCCAAAGCGTTTGAAAAAGCATCAAATTATTGGATAATCGGGTTGATAATTGGGTATAGTTCTCAAAATATCAGCAGCTTCAGCCCGTAGTGATGCAGCTAATTGACGAGCCTTCGTAACTGGATCCCAACCATTGGCTTCTGAGACGATGGAGAATAGAGTCTTGTAGACATGCAACGATGTTTTTCCGTCGTAAATGAACACTTTAATGTTTTTATTTAGGAATAATAGGCACATGGTGAGCTATTTCAGGCTCTCGAACATTCAGGTATTGGTTTTCAGATTTGACATGTTTAAATTTTCTTCGACTTTCATCTCAATTTCATGTTTAAAGGTTTTCAATCTTTCGTCCATTTTTTTTCAATTTCTCTTCACAACTCTGCTTAATGTTAGGAATCCTTGTATCGTTCTCTTGAACCTTTTCCACCAAAATATGCATTTTGGAGTTGATTACTTCAACAATATTAGCTTGACCTTGTTCTATCTTCTTATCCATCTTCTCTTGCCTTTCTTTTATTCTTTTAATAAAAGCAAAAAGTTGTTCAAATTTTGCTTTATTTTCTTCCTCCATCTCTCTAGTTTTCACCATCCAATCCTTCTCTGACACCAGTTGTTACATTTTTAGCGTAGCGGGTTCTGATTGAATGAACTTTACTTGAGGACAGCACAAATGAAGTTGTTTACATCTATTTACATGTAACTGGATGACTTGGTAAAAGAAAACTTCAGATAAAATAAACAATTCAACAGTCAACAGTCACTAACAACGCAAATGCACGCCTTACGCACAATAAACAGACTGCAAAGCAGATATCTTATGGCACAGCAAACAGTAAATTATAGCGAGTTCAATAATATAACGTTAACAGCAAACGTAAAAACAGATCACTAATAACAAACGAGAAAAGTAATCAGCTTGCTACACTTTCGAGAGGAAACTCTGTTGAAACTACGGCAACCCGTGCTTTGTATAGCCGAGTGAGCGAGCGCCGAAAAGCACGAGGGGCTTCATGAACGGTCCAGCGGTTACCAGACTATTCATTTCGCCAAACCAACCCGGCTGGCGCGAAGCTCTTCATCTAACGTCGCCAGCCTCGGTGATCTTTCACGGCGCTCGTCCGCTTTTTACAATGTGCTATTTGATAGAAGCATAATTTAATTGAAATCTCTTAAATTTCAAAAATAAAAGCATTATCACAAAAAAATCGAGGTTACAATATAAAATAAATATCCAAACTGAAGTAAGTGAGTGGAAAGCTCAAAAGAACAAAATCTCCTGAAATATAATAATAAATAAATTTTTGTCTAATGTTTGCTTTATTTCACTAAAATAAAATAAACAATGCAAAAAGATAAAAAAGACAAAATTAACACATGCTATTTTTTCTCTTTCAGGTATGATGATGAGTATAGAAGGTGTGTAAATATTTCTCCAAAATTTAATATAAATAATAAGTTTTAATATAAATTTAATATTATTAACAACATTATTTATCAAGTCCATAAACTAAAATTTTTAGTTATATAAAGCTTGATGATTGAGTATTAATTATATGAAATATTGATTTAAACTCGATTGATTTATTGCAATGATATTATCTGAATCTTTATTTTAATAAGAAAGTATAATATTTAAATGTTTGAAAAAGCTTTACTGATTATTTGAAGAAAAATGGAAATATTTTTATTATTATTGGTGAAATAAATTTTAATCAAGCAAATATTATTATGTTTCATAAATATTCTAGAAAACATTTTGCGTTATTTCATTTTCAATGAATATTTCTTAAAATTTTTGGAAAAGTACTCAAGGAGCTATTTATTATCACAGAAAATTCATTTTTTTCTTTTCAGTGAATTAAATAATATTTGCTTGATTAAAATTTATTTCACCAATAATAATAAAAATATTTCCATTTTTCTTCAAATAATCATTATGAAAAGTATGGTAGTTTGAAGGTTTCAAATCAGAACTTTACATTAAAATATCTATAAATAATTACATTTCAAACCATGTCCAAGAGTTTTATTTTATAGCCATGCATAACTGATCTAGAATTAACATCCGCTTGAAGATTTCTAAATCTAAATCATTCTAGTCAATGACTCAATAACTCGATTCAAATTATATAATTGGTTACTATATTTAATCGATAAAACTTTTTATTAAAGACTTCTGTTCTCATTAGACATTGTTCTTAGAAATCCATCAAAAAGCAGATATCTCCTTTCTGGAAATGTTTATTGGCTCTTTGAAAGGATTTATGGTGGCTTATTCGAAAAACTCCTTGATGGTTTTCAACTGGAATGTCTGTAGACAATCCGTTTGTCACCTTCCTTTAACAATCCTTTCAAAAATTTATCTTTGAGACTGAATAGAAAAAAAAATAAGTAAAGGTGTTTTCGTTTAGAATTTTAGGTTAAGGCGACCAGGTACCTTTAAAATGACTTTTTGCAAGTTTCATTTTAGTAATTTGAAATTTTAGAGGCCTTAAGAGTAACACAATAGGGGATGACACGAAAACTGTTAAAGCATTATATTAATTTATTTATGAGTTAAGGGGGTTAATCTAATATAATATTAGCTATAAATAATGCTAACGAAAAATGTTCCAGGCGCTCCAAATTTGTTCAAAAGCGCTCCAATTTTTATTTTCACTTATTCTAACCCTTTTGAAACAAAAATTGAGATTAATCTTGAAATTTGAGTACGAAATATCACAATTAACCAACGTAATAACTAAAAACTACTGATTTAAAAAAAGTTTAAGTAATGTTGAGTTTTTAAATTTGTTAATTTTGATATTTCATACTCAAACTTCAAGATTAATCTCAATGTTTGTTTCAAAAGGGTTAGAGTAAGTAATAATAAAAATGGGAGCGCTTTCGAACAAATTTGAAGCGCCTGGAACATTTTAAATTAACATTATAACTAATATTATATTAGATAACCCTTCAAACTCATGAATAAATTAATGTAATGCAATAAAAATTATTTGTGTCATTACCTATAGTTACGGTGACCATACTTTTCGGAGAAAATAAAGGACACTTGTAACGTGACATGAGGGGGGGGGGGTATGGTAATTTAAATTCGTGCTCAATTTTGTGTTAGGGGGGGGGGTTTGTGCGTTCGTGTACGTCACAAATGTTAATTTGGGGTCTTCCAAGGTGTGACATGGGGATGGGCAGGGTCAAAATTATCCCAAATATTGCGATCATTTATGGACGCCTCCTGATAAAAAAAAAACTCCAAAAAACTTAGTAATTCAAAAGGTTTATTAAAACAATAGAAGCAGACATTAATATGTTCAACGAGTTTTAAATAATGTAATATGTAAATATGGGATATTAAACAATTTATTGCTCATACTTTCCAGATGTATGGATTTTTCGCAAAAGTGCCGGTTCACGCTTCAAAAAGTCGTGAAATTTAAGGCAATTCATTTCAAAGTTAAATTTTACAGCTATGCTGGCTTGTAATGTACTAACACTTAATTGGGTTTTGTCACTGGTCCACACATTATTTACTAATGAAAATATTCTTTCGACGGGAAGTAAGAACATTTTCATTAGTAAAAAATGTGTAGACCAGTGACCTTGCGAGAAGCAAGCATTGCTCCTTCCCGACTGCGTATTTGTCAGCGTACGACTCGGCTGGCATTTAGAAAAATACGTTGCGGGTGCTCCGATCTAGAGTTGCAGAAAACTAATTTGAGAAATTTGATTTTGCGACGATTTCTCAAAATAAAGGACAATATGCTTATTTCAGGAAATAAATAAAGTTAGGGGACAGAGCCTTCAAATAAAAGACTGTCCTCTGAAATAAAGGACGTCTGGTCACCATACCTATAGTGTTACTCTTATGACCTGTAAAATTCCAAACTGCTAAAATGAAAATTGCAAAAAGGCATTTTAAAGATCCTTGGTCGCCTTAATGGTCACCTTACCTAAGATGAATATAACAAGGTGGCTACAATTACTAAAATACTGTAAATAGTTCACTTTTAGTAACTCTCTGCTATTTCATACGTGAGATTGAACTGATTAGTTGTAATTAATAATTTCATTAAATGATCATTAACTGCTAATAGTAAAATATGTAAATGGGCAATTTGAATTTAACATACTAATTCTTCCCACAATATTAATTTTATAAACTGTGCATACTTTTAATACATATTTCTTACTTAAGGAAGGAA
Source organism: Argiope argentata (assembly GCA_026289955.1). Lineage (NCBI taxonomy): Eukaryota > Metazoa > Arthropoda > Arachnida > Araneae > Araneidae > Argiope > Argiope argentata. The sequence continues at coordinate 512,505 of JAOUZG010003505.1, forward strand.
AAATCTTTAAATGAGGAAAATTCAGTTTTATGCATTGAAAACTACAAATCACAAATATTGATGAAAGTATCGATCAATTTTCAAAAAGTATCTAATTTTCATTTAGTGACTCCTTTGTCATTTGATCAAGCTATCGTGAAGTAGCAAAAGCTTTCTTAGCAATCCGATATATCCTTTCCGGAAGGAAACCTGGAAGCTACACTGATAGGATTATAAAGATAAAAAGTGGTAAAATTAAAGAAAAAACTCTTAAAAGGGGAATATGAGCGTTGATATAATTGGATTTTTTGAAAATAAAAATAACAAATAAAGGCATTGATTGACTCAATGAAAGTAATATATTGACTAATAATGTAACCATACAAATATTACAGATTATTCACCGGCAGCATTCTATACCTTAAGTGCAGTTCTTTGAAAGTTTCTATATCCAAAAGCATACTTTGAAAAAAGTGGTAAAAAATTAAGGCTTATTGTTATGAATATTAGTTTCTCTGTTATGTTTTCTTTTCATGAATGATGGAACGTTTGTCATTCGAAAAGCACTATCCGAAGATATTCTTTAGATTCTCTACTATGTAGGAGGAAAATTGGCAGTTTAATATTTCCTTGATAAATTTCTATTTTAGATAAAGCAAATTTATTGATAAAATGATATTTTCTTCAACGAGAGGAATAGACAGAGTGTTTTCGAAATCAATAAACAGTTATTGCTGGAAACACTTGCTGTCTGCAAAAATATGATTTATTTCTCAGTTTTAATAATTTTTCTCTCACCGTAGAAAAGAAAATTGCCAGTGTTTTTCAGATGACATTTATTTTCTAAATAAACTTCCTAATCCGCTCTCATTGAGGAACTTAGTCTTACTGAATTCACCAAACTATATTCATGATGACAAAAATTAAACCTATGTATTGAAAGAATAATATCATCTTTTTGGGCCCAATATCATTCATTTTTTGGTTAATCATAAAGCTGATTATACAATTTTATACGGCCTAAAACATGTATAGAATAAATGTTGCTAATTCTTTCAAAAACTTCTAATTGATTTATTCTGTTAAGGAAAAAAGTTTAATGTTCATTTTTTCCCTTCTTTTTTCAGATTTGAACGAAGACTTAAGAAGTAAGCTGGCGATTTTTAAGTTTATAAGTAACAAATCATATCTACTGTGATTTTTTTTAAAAAAAATCAATGCAGTCTCCAGTTAGAAATACGAACAAAATTGTATTAAATTTTTATAAAATAAAGCTATCGATTTTACTTTGTGTATTTTATATTAAGTTACATTTAAAAGATAAATTCAATAAATTTAGCTTTGTTCGAAATTTTTCTAAAATTTTAATGCTGATCAAACTGTAAAATTGCCAAGATTCAAATTACAATTCAAAGAACCATTGAATTTATCAGAAATTGAAATCATCCTAAAGTATTAATGTATATTGTTTTACTAAACTATTGATTTGAATGTCCTACTTTTATTTTCCTGCTTACATTTTAGTTATTTATTTCCTGATTTTTTTTTATTGAATTGCATTTCTTGCTTCTTTTAATGGGAAATGATTTTATTAACTAATATTAGATTATATATATTTTTTTAAATTAGTGATTTTATTCCTTGAAAATTTAATCATTGAGATGGTACAGTAAAAAATACTTATTCAAAAGTCGGTTTATTTCATAATTTATTTCTTTTTATTTTTTGAAGCTTTTATTTACTTTTATTCTTTATTCTCCAATTTGTTTATTTATTTTGCTTCCTTTATTCATTATTATAAAGAGGCAATGGGAAGTCTAAAGTAGTGAATTGCCATCATTATGCAAAATATGATGATTTAAAAGTCTGAAAATACACACGAACAGTTTTTATCTTTACTTACTAAAGTTCTTAACTAAGTCATCAGTATTAGTTTTCTAAAACTCAATTTTTAAACTAGTAAATAACAATAAAGAAAAATAATAAAAACTTCTGAATGTAGAAAATAATACCATATAATATAACAAAACTATAAATCATTCTATTTATTATAAATATAATAGGAACGAGCTTTCATAATAAATTATTAGAAAAGCAGCTATCTATCTATATCTATATATCATAATAAATAATGATATTTATTTGAGAACAAAGTAAATATTAGAAACAAGAACACATGAATATAGCCATCTATTCTGAAATCCTAATGTAGTATGCCATTTTATTATGTATTTAAAAGTTAATGAATTAATTTAAAGACAAGTGCAAGACTAAAATATTTGTGATAGTTTTGGATAAAGGCGATTCGGAGATTTCAGATTCTCAATCAAGATTTTTAATCGTGTAGAAAGGAGAATTCTTCAAACCTTGACTAAATTCTTTGCTTTAAATCTACAAATAAGTCAATAAAATATCAATATGATGGATTTAGAAATAAATAGAAAAGAGTAAAATATAACCTCAGCTGGTTATATTTTGTATTAAAATAAACAAATTAATGAACTACATTTTCCTGGAAACTGACAAGTAGTTTTAAAAAATTCTGACGAATAATTTTTGTGATGAGTATTTTGAATTATGATAATTATAATCTAAAATTGGAGGCATTCAAATTAACTTTTGTATAATCTTACTTCTTTGAAACAATAATTTTCCATTTATTGAAATTACTTATTTAAATAAAATTTATAAAATGAATAAAATTTGTAATAAATATAAAAATGTCTTCTGTGTATGTAAAGCAAAAATTGTTGAATAGCATGAGTAGATGTTTTAAACATTTTTATTTTATTGAAAATAAATATCTATTTGAGAAATTTCTTGTATTAATATAATTCTTATTATTTTTTTTCTTTTTTCATTTTTTATACAGTTTTGACGGCAAGCATTACAAGTAATTGCTTTATTCTTTTTTATACTTCTGCTATACATATTTGATTGTAGCATGACTCTTTTGTTAATTATTATAGGAATATATATATATGTATATATATATATATATATATAGCTAAAGAAATTCCAATCGATTTTAGCTAAATTACTAGCTTAATTTCACTTTGTTTTCTTCCTTTCATCACTAAGTAAGATCTAATTAAGATCTGATCATCATAGTTTGGAATTTGATCAATGGAAAAGTTCCATCATTAAAGGTAAATTTATTCGCATAATTTATCTGACGCAAATAACGTCATTAACAAAATTTTTAATTGTTACGTTTTACAACTGATTATTTTAAGAAATACTGATAAGAATGTTGTAAACATATTACTATGAAAGACTGATAGTCCGACAAATGTCAATATTCTTCAGTAACTCAAGCACTCTAACAGCTCGCTAAATATCCTAAGCAGTAATGTTATGTGTATAATACAGCGAAAAATAATCTAGCAAGCGCCAATTTTCCCCAATAAATGCCAAAATTTTGACTGTTAAAAATATTCCAAATAATATAGATGTGTAGTTTGTCAATAAAATATTGTAAAATATTGATTTTTGACAAGCTTCAATATTCATTGGAGAATGTTAGTATTTTCATAGTGCATGCCCGAAAATATTTGCAAAATATAATTAATTACATCTGACATCGGTAAATGATAGTAATGATAATCGGCAAATGTCGATATTGTTTGGTGAACTCAAGCATTTTAATAGCTTGTTGAATATCCAAAGTAATAATGTTGTGTATGTTATAGCGAAATTTAATCTACTAAAGGCTGATTTTCCGCAAACAATGCCAATATTTTGACACTTAAAAATATTCAAAGTAATATTTATGCCTAGTTTGTGATTATAATATTGTGAATTGTGAAGTATAGGTAGCCGAAAAACTTCACTGTTCATGGTAGAATGTTAGTATTCTCATAATACCTTTATGCGTGTTCCAAAGTATTTGCAAAATATCAACACTTATTGGTCATCATCGATAAGGGATAAATAACGATAATCAGCAAATATATAGACATTAATTTTTTAATGTTGAATAAAAATATTTTTATTTCTTCAAGACTCAACTGTCTGTATATTTTAAACATA
>JAOUZG010003505.1:549616-562769 GCA_026289955.1 Argiope argentata
ACACACACACACACACACACACACACACACACACACACACACACAATGAACGATTATTATCAAAAACTCATTGCAAATATGAAAATATTATATAATAAACATTTGCACCAAGGGCGTCACAATGAATTGAAGAAAATTTATGTGTTATTTTTTTTAATTTAAGAATATCTTATATGTAATAATATGAACATCTTTTTAGGCTACGTCAACGGCGGTGGATCAGGTAAATACATTTATTGTTCCTATTTTTCAAAAAAATTCTATTCATAGAGGCTAAGTTTAGACATTGATAATTGAAGATTGGCCATTTATAGCTCATATCACAAAATGCAAGTTTTTCAGAAATGTAAAAAAAAAAATGCTTCTATCCAGTTTTGATGAATTTACCGCTTCAACAGTACAAAAATATCTGTTGCTGTGATAAAAAACCAAGAAAACATTCTTGATATTCAATACAAATAAATAACAAAATTATTTTCCCTGAGAAGCAATTAAATGAAACCAATGTGAAATTTCAATGCAAGTTGAATTTTCAAGGAAAGTGAAGTTTGGAATGAAACTAAACTTCTTATATAGATTGTAAAAAACGTGTTAAAAGTATTTGGAAAAAAGGAATTGACTAATGAGATAACCTTTGGGATTTTTGGAGTGTAAACTGGAACTTTGAAGACACTGAAAAGTGATTTGCGGAAGAATTCATTAACTTTCGAGTAATAAAAAAATTCGCATAACTAGTTTGTTTATTTTAACGTCCCGTTTTAAAGTAGCGCTAAGGCTATTTTGGATGTCGTAATTTTGAACCGAGATAAGTTGATGAGAACACACCACACCACACCAAATGTTAAAAAAACCTTTTTGCATGAGCTTTCTTTAATGTGAGCGGAAGAAACAGTGATCACATCAAATTTTAGTTCCAAATTTTTATTTAATGTAGATACGGGACATATCACACACATAAAGCAAATATACGAAAAACACATCCCATCATCTTTCGACTTCGTCAGTCTCAGAATCAGACTGACCTCCCATCTCCTGCTTCATCAGTCCCGGACTAAATTGTCTTCACCCACGGACTCACCTCTAATCCCTCCTCCCTCAACTTTTCTCGCTCCCTGTTCGACAAGAAGGGTTGCTATATGAAGTGAAAAGGATTGCCAAAGTCGTCAGACCTCACATCAAGTGTGAGAACATTTGATCCCAGTGGCTTTTGCCTGTACTAGACTTGTTTACATGACGTTTTTCCGATGGGATCGGGTGAGGAACCTGAAACCCGTTCAGAAGCCGAGAACTTACCACTTGGCCACCGTGGCTTCACGTATCTGAAGAATGACATATTTTTTAAAATAAATTTTGCAATTCCTTGAGCCTTGGGCTAATTTCCAATGCACGTATTTTCCTATGAACAGGATATTGGTTTGATAATTTATGGGGCTTCTTTTGAAATTATTCAGTATGATTATTCACTTTAATATTTTGCTTTTAACCCGGCAGGGTGGGCGCGGGTTGTTTCGACACCTCACGCCCAAAAATTATTCATCTGCTTTCTGTCTTATACAAGCTGAAGTGGTCTGGTTCATCAGTACCTGCCTGTAAAGTCACTTTCTATGCATAGAGTCTGAAAACGGAGAATTCAGACTCCAATTTAGTCTTATAGAATGATTTGGGGTGTGCGGACACTCCATGCGCTCGCTCATGTTAGTATTTTTCAGTGCGAAATCATGTCTTGTTCCAGTCGTTCTGTTCGGCCCTTTTCTCGTTTGACGTACGAGAAAGAAATGAGCAGACTTCAGGAGTTGTCAGAGGAGATTTCGTCAGATGAAAAGAATATCGAAGAAGAATTAAAAGATTCAGATAATGATGACATATTCAGTGATCAACAGTCTGAATTAGAAGAAGAATGCGATTCTTCAGAGGAAGCTTGCGACAAAATTAGTTTTTTTATCGGAAAAGATATAAAGAGAGCTGAGTCACGGAAGATGCTATTTGTGTCCAAGAAACAAGGATATGAAATCGAAAACCATGTGTGTTAGGTACGACAAAAATATAGGTCGAGAACACTCAGAAAGTGAAGCTGTATGAATTAACTACAAAAATCTAAAGTTTGAAATCCCTGGGCACCTAAATCATTAAGAAAATTGATTAATATCAGTATTTTTATTTACAAAAATGTATATTTTTTATTATAATAAAAACTGTAAAGAAACCTCATTAAGTGTTACAAAGGAAAAGTTCCGCTTATCGAACTGAGACAAAAATGGTGAGCGCTTTTAATTTATTCATTAATAATTTTGAAAATAACAATAATTTAACATATTAGGTATTATTTTTCTCGCAAAAAACTGTTATTATAATAAATTTCCTTAGAAATTAAATTTTTAAAAAATTTTTCGTATTTATGCCATTTAATATGTCTGGGGTGTGCTGACATCCCATGCCCGTTCCCGTGTTACATTTTGCGGCACCCTTCCTGCCAGGTTAAACTTCTTCGCCTCCAAAATCTCTTTCTTACATCCCGTTGTTAATACCCAAAATCACCTCCACAGATTACTTGCATTAGTTGAATTAATGTTTTCCTACTTTTTTTATGAATTAATTTTTTTTTCGAATAACGTTTCCCACTGAAGCTTATTTTCAAATAACTTCTACAATCTGTATGTAAGATTTGATTACATTTCGCTAATTAGTTTTAACTGCAGCTTTCTCTAAGAGAGGATAATAATCATCTTATTAACAAAAATTTATAATCTTGTACACGTCCCAAATTTTTCATCCTTGAAGCGTGTACACTAAGTTTTTGAATTACGAGGGCTATCCAGAAAGTAGATTACGTTTTGGAATAAAAAAATAAACAAAGTATAGGAAACAAATTTTATTATATACAGATGAAAGCCACACTCAAATACTACTTTTCTACATAGTCACCATTTAAATTAAGGCATTTATCGTAGCGATGTACGAGCTTGGAAATTCCTTCGTCGAAAAATTCGGCCGCCTGCGCCTTCAACCACTTCGTTACCTCTAACGTCGTCATCAAAACGCTGCATAGCTCAAAGCAAGCTCCGTTATTGTGAACTTTCGATTTTCACGGACTTTAGCATCGACTTTTTCGACAAGTTCGGCAGTCACTATGCTGGGTCTCCCACTTCGACCTTCGTCTTGAACATTGGTTCGGCCATTTTTAAATCTTATGACCCACTGACGCACTCCACCTTCAGTGATAATGTTGTCCCCAAACACTTCACAAAGCTGCCGATAGATTTCTATCGGTTTACAGTTTTTTGCAGTCAGAAACCTTGTTACTGCACGCAACTCGCGGGATTTTCAATTAACGCAGACATTTCAAACCGTCACAATATCTGAACGGAGCACAGCACGAACCTCTCACTAGCACGGCTAGATGCCGACTGAGCTGCGCAACGCTCTGACCCCAAGATGGCCGCGCTAGCCCCACCCCTAGCGGACACAGACGAAAACGTAATCTACTTTCTGGATGGCCCTCGTACTTTGTTTTGAACGCTGGACAATCTTTCCACAGGATAAAAAATTTGATATTAACAATGATTTGACACAACATAATATTTGTATTTATTGAGCTTTTTATTTCTGTTCTTCAAATTATCATTTGTTCAGAAAAAGTTATTTATCAATTATTATTAAAATTGTGTTTTCAATAAATATTTAATTTGTTAAAAAACTATCATTTGATATATATTTTCAATAAAGCTAATTCGAAGCTTTATAATTACCTATGTTTTATATTCTAAATTTCACAGGTCGAGATTACAGCTGGAGTAAGTTCTCTTTTGTAATTTGAAATTTTACTCAAATTTAAATACATAATAATTTATATAATTTAATAATTTAATTAATAATTTACATAAGGTAATAACTTAATTAATAGTTTACATAATTTAGATGGGAATATATAATAATTTACGCAAATTAATTTTAATTAGTATTTTGAATAATTTAATTGGAAACACACAATCACTTACGTATTTTAAAGGAAAATGCATAACAATTGTCATAATTTAAATGATAAATCATAATAATTGAATTAATAATTTACATAAGTTAATAATTTACGTGATTTAATGAGGATTTATAATAATTTACGTAAATTAATTTTAATTAATATTTTGAATAATTTAAGTGAGCACTCACAATCATTTACGTAATTTAAAGAAAATAATACACAAAGATGAGAATACATATTAATTATATTAATTTAATAATTGAATTTATAATTTACATAATTTGAATGATAAATAATAATTTTACATAAATATGAAATGGGACATACGACTGAATAAAAACATTATTTGTTTATTTGTTTTTATTATTTTATTATCATTATAAGCATAGCAATTTTTAGTATCACAAATTCAGTTAATTTTTTCCTCTTTGCATGTGTTAAGTTTTCAATAAAAATTCAATTGAACGGAATTAAACATGGCAAATATTTTTTTACAGCCTATGATTATGATGGAGAAACTTGTAAGTAAAACATTAACTTTGGTATTAAACTTCATTATTCATGAACGCTATATTTTAGTGTAGCTGGTTAGGATTTTTTTTCGAAATTAAAGCTACTTTGGGGGGGGGAGGATTATAAAAACTTGAATTATGTGTAACGACATTTCTAAATGGTAGATATCGTTGAAGAAGTTGTAGTTTGTATAAAATAATATAGTTTGCTTACTTTTTTATATTTTTATAGTGTCGGTAAACTTTTAAAAGACAGGTAGTAAATTATAAATATCTAAGCCGAAGTAAATAAAGAACCCTTCTAGAAATATATTTTTTCAAAATGCTATCCACCTTATATTTTCAATTTTTAAGCTTATGATCTAAAAAAGAAAAATTTAGACATCAGTAATTGAAATTTTATGCTCACTTACATATATAGGCTTGATTATTAGGCCTATTCGGTTTGAGTTACCTCATGAAAGAATGATGCTCATCATCATTTATATCTATTAATCATGTTGCACTAGTCTAAAATATTGAATTGAACATCATTAATACTTGTGATTTCATGTGTTTATGTTGCCAATCAAATGCTTTGTTCAAAATTTATGATGGTAAATTTTTTTTTATGATTCATAAATGATTTATTCATGCAAAATTATATAATTATATCTTTCTAAAGTACAAGAAAATGTAAGCGTTGTAATTAAAAATATGAAATATGATGTGCAAATTTCATTTCGAGAAAAAGCTGAAAATATATTCAAATCGTCCATACAGAACATAAGCATAATTAAAACAACTTAAGTTTGATAAAAATATATTTTATTCAAAGAATTAATATTTTTTGTAAAATGTATGCCGATAATATACAGTGTTTATACGTATGAAAACGGAAATAAGTCAGACAACAGAAGTCAAAATGTAAAAAAGTAGGAGGCATTCTAATAGCAATATAAAAAAACCCAAATATTAAATCAACGAATAAAGATATAAAAGTATTTATTATTGAAAATGATCACTGCCCAGGTAACTTATGGTCTTATTATAAACAATAACCAGGCCTTATTATAAACAATAAATATTTTCAAAAATATTTAGTTTAGCTTTTATATTTTTATCATTCATTGTGCTTTTAAATAAAAGAAGTGCAACATGCTTAAAAGTAGAAAAGAAAAACAAGGTTAAGATCATAATTTTGCAAACAAATCTGGAATAATTGCATATAAATTATTTTGAGAATTGTTGAAATGTGAATATTTTCCTAGTCTCCGGATAAGTGTTGCAAAAATATTGCGAAGAGTTTAAGTTTCTAACTCCGTTTAATGTTTTACGTTCTAACTAAGTATTTGAATTAATGCATTACTATGCAAAGTGTGTTTATTATTAGGAGTCAATTATATTAACCCTTAATATATTATTAATTTGCCCTGCATATATGAAAATATAATAATTCATGCATTCTTATATTTATACCTAATATTAATTCGTAATGAGTCATTTAATAATACCGGGTATCCAAAAAGTTCCCGTACTCCAAATTAAAAAAATAATTGTCCATGATTTTTTTTCAAGTATATTAAATTTTGCTATACGAGTAATGAAACCATGGACTTGATTGAAGCTTTTTTTGGCGATCGACTTATCTCAAAAAATCTTTGGCCACCTCGATCCCGTGATCTGACCATCCCGGACTTTTTTCTGTGTTATTTAAAGAACAAAGTTTATGAAGGTGATCCTCAAACAATGGATGATTTGAAAATCGCAATTACCCAAAGGATACAAGAAATCACTCCTAGCATGTTAAAACGCGTTTCGAAAAACATGCGCAAACGAGTTCAGCTTTGTCTCCAAGAAAGGGGTGGACATTTTGAAAATTTATTATAAATGTAAGTTCAGTATTTTTTCCTTAGTTATGTTAAAAGTTCTTTTTATCATTGGCATAAAAATAATTCTTTTTAAACCTGTTGTTTTTGTAAAATAAATTCACAAATCATCAGTACGAGAACTTTTTGGACACCCTGTAGAAACTAATTTGAATATTACCAATACAAATTACAGATTCTTTTGATAAATATTTTATCTATATTATAGAATTTTTAAGCTATCTTGTTTAAAGAGAATTTTCCTTATAATTTTTGTACTTGAACCAAGCGTATCTACATATCTCTCGGTATTTTTTAAAATTCTGATGCAATTAAAAAAAAGAGTTAGTTGAAACGTTATTTTCAATCTGCCATAAGTATTAAATCATTTTTAAGCTCAATAACATGTTTTGCTCTTTTTCTAAGCACAATTCTTAGTTAAATTTGTTTGTCACAAATTTAGCTTAACTAATACTTTTTTTATAGATTTTGATGATGGCTTTGCACCTGGTAAGTCAATATTTATATTAAGGAGAAATATTTGATAAGATCATGTAATAAGTCAATTTTTAAAATAAAATAAACAAAGTATTTAATAGTTAGTAATAAAAAAATATAGAATTTAAGGCGACCAGGACCTTTAAAATGACCTTTTGTAATTTTGATCTTAGCAATTTGAAATTTTTCAGGCATTAAGATAGGAGATGACACGAAAACTGTTAAACCATTATATTAATTTATTTATGAGTTAAGGGGGTTAATATAACATTATATTAGCGATAAATGACGTTAATGAAAAATGTTCCAAGTTCTCCAAATTTGTTCGAAAGAGCTCCAATTTTTATTATTACTTTCTCTAACCATTTTGAAACAAAAGTGGTGATTAGTATTGAAGTTTGAGTATGAAATACCAAAATTAACCAATTTAATAACTTAAAACTACTGATTCTTTAAAAAAAGATTAAATAGTCTTGCTTTCTATCTTGCTGCTTAATATTGTTATTGCCTTAATTATATTAATGGAATTATTTAATGAAAAGTAACTGAAATAAAATTTTTCTTTGTAATCCTAAGTAAGAATTGATTTAAAAAAAACTGTTTTTTATATTACTTGTTTATATTTATATTGTCACAATACGCATAAAGCGTTTTGATAAGTTAGTTTTGCATGAATAATACCGAAATGTATTTCCGACTTGCGTTAACCGTTGATGATGGGAATTATTTGAAGGTTTATTTTGTGATATTTCTCTACAATAGGAAATAGTGGCAGACAGATGATCCTTAGTAAAGTATCTAGAAACCTTATGATTTTATTTAAAAAAGAAAATGACAAATTTGGTTTAAGGTTGCTGGGTGGGAAAGCTGCTCTTTTTTAGTGAATTTTTAAGATATTTCGTTTAAATTATGCTAATATGAAATTAAAATAATACATTGATAGGGGATTTGTATTTCTTTCATGTCAAAAATTATAAAAGTAAATAATTAAAATGAAATTTAAATGGAATAAAATTTTAATTGACAATTTAAAATATAAAAGATTAAAATACAATTTTTTAAAATTAAATTTTTATAAAACTTATTTCAAGATCTGTTTTCTAGTTATCTAGTCAAAAATAATAATCAATAGAAAATTTCAGTTGTGGCTTATAATTTATAGAAATTATACAAAAATATCAAACATTTTATGCCAATTATGATAGAAACGAGTATTTGGTTATCATAAATTCTAAAATTATTTGATTTTAAATCATTCATATCCTAAATTTATAGAGCACAATTCTTTACCACTCGGCTGTATGAACATCTTTTATGGGAAAATTTTGACTTTCTAAAATTAAAATTCAATTATAAGTTCAACAAATAATATTCAAATAAAAAATTAGAATAAAAGAAAAAATAAAAAATTAAAATAAATTAAAATAAAAGAATGAATTAAAATAATAAAAAATTAAAAGAATGAATTAAAATAATAAAAAATTAAAAGAAATAATTAAAATAAAAAAATAATAAGTAGAGTTGAATTAATAATTTAAAAAAAAAACGGATAATTCTTAGGGTTATTTATATTTTAATTTGAAAATAATAAAATTTAATTACTATATTGTATTTTTTTATTAAACTAAAGTTATTTTTAGGTTTCTACAACGGTGGTGAGTTCTGAAAAAAGTTTTTAAATTTCTGAAAACTCTTTATTTTTAGTGCTTTGCAGACGGACAAAAATACAATTCTTGAATGTTTAGTAAAATGCGATGGAAGCATTTTAACAGAGTTGCATATTAAATGAGTAATTAATGAAGCAGATTGGTAACTTAATAACACTACTATCATATCTTACACAGAAAATCTGCCTGGCAAAAAATAAAGTTAGATTTATTTTCAGCTCACGAAATTTAATATGTATATTCAAAAATTGCTACTGCCATATCTTACAACGAAAATCTTACAACTAAACAATAAAGTTGGATTTGTTTTCAGTCCACGGAATGTAATATGTTAACTAAACAACATTACTGTACACTTTAAACAGAAAATCTGCCATGAAAAAATTAAAGTTAGATTTAGTTTCAACTCACGAAATTTACATTTCTGTGATAATTTACTTTGAAGTTATCTCATGCAAACGGCAAAAAAGGTTTAATTTTCATTGGGATTAAAAATTTAAAGACAACGCTCCGAGATGAAAATTTTCGAGGCTAGTTGACATTAAGATAGAATTAACAAAAAAGATTTTTTATTTGTTGAAAAAAGAGATGTTCTCTATTAATAATTGGGAACGAGAATAATGGCATAAACATTGTGACCTAAAATAACGCATCAGTAGTAAAATATCAACAATTTTTTTCATTTCATTGTGTTAGTTTAGTTTAGTAATATTAACGAAACATTGTAAAGCAACAATATGGTTATTTTGGGACGGACTTCATAACTTTGAACCACGGTCAGATGACGAGGTTGACACCTGAGCTGGCACCTTCCTCTTCCCATCACATCACACAAGAGGGAGGAAACACCCCCTTGCATACCGATTCATCGGTAGAATAGTGTCCCGAACCTGAAGACTTCCGGTTTATGATACTAGACCCTAACACTCGGATAGCCCGACCCCACTTTATTATGTCAACTGTAACGAAAGATGAGGGAAAATAAGATGAGGAAGTCAGTTATATTTATTTTCTATAGATTTCAATTTCTATCTTCAAGAAAATACTGAATTCAAACCGTCCTCTTAATACGAAGGCAATTCGGAAAGTAACCGCCATTTGGGCGTGGTGCAGGAAGTACGGTTCGGAGCGCCCTCAATCGAATGCATGAGCAATCTGTGATTCAGGAAACTTCCAGAGGGAGAGGGAGAGTGTGGTTGGGCCAATCGTTTGCTAGTTACAGCGTGACAAAATGTGTGCCGCCGTAGTTAGTCCCGCGAAATGTGATGTGCGAGGAGTGATAAGATTTCTTTTGGCCAAGTTAATGAAATTGAAAAGAGCCATCCAAAACAAACGTCGCGGCCTGCTGAGTTCTGGGGTTGTGCTTCTGCACGATAATGCGCGCCCTCACACTGATGTAAAAACATGAGAAATTTTGAGCAAGTTCAAATGGGATATGTTTCCCCATCCTCCATACAGCCCAGACTTGGCTCCTTCTGATTACCATCTGTTCACTGCAATGAAGAAGTGGCTTGGTGGACAGTATTTCACTGACGACGAGTAACTTAAAAGCGCCGTGACGCATTGGTTGACATCGCAGGCGGCCGCTTTTTATGTAGATGGAATTGATAAATTGGTAAAACGGTACGACAAGTGTCTGAATAATGGCAGCGACTACTTTGAAAAATAGAGGAGAGTTGTACCTTTGATATGTAAGTAAATCGTTTTCCTCTGTGCTGGTTTGTTTAATTTACAGTGATTCGGAGGTTACTTTCCGAATTGCCCTCGCATTTTTTAGAAAAGCAAACAAAAATCATTTTTATAAAGAAAGACATAAGAAATTCAAACACTAAACAAATCAAACTTTAGAGCCTGAATATTGATAAGATTATTCGTCTGATGCGAGCTTATTTGCTCGGTTTTTCTACTTTGGATTTATGAAATCGTAGGAAATAATCAACGTTCATTGAAGAAATATCCAAAATGATTCTATGAAATTTAAATCAACTTCAGAAGCTTCAAATGGCTATAACTACTTTGGACAAACTTAAAGAACAACAACAAAAAAAAAAGCTCACACGCTTTTCAGCAGAAGGAATAACCTTGTATTTGGATGATGATAATATGCTCTATGTAATTTCCTTTGGACGTATGATAAACATCTAAGTCATTTCATATCTCAAGTGATAGATAATAGAATATACAAGTTCGATACCTGTTCTGCTCAAGACTATCTATGTATTTCGAAACTGATTTCTGTATATTTCTGCAATATGAATACATCATAGACTCTGAGTAATGTCTTAGTACGAGTAAGATCTTGAGTTTGCGAACTGAAGGGGGGGGGCATAACGAAGACTTCATGAGATGAAGAAATACATTTTTACAGGGCTGCTATTAGTGTGAAAAAAATAATTATTATCTATTATAAACTTTAATTAACCTCTATTTATAGAATCAATTTCTTCAATGGGAAAATTGTAGGTAATCAAAGATAATTTCAGAGTAATGAAATGAACTACTATGTAGATATTACCTATATTATGAAAGGTACAATGATCAATGAAAACTAATACAAATATAAATTTAAGCATTCTTCTGTCTTGTAGTTAACAACTTAACCTTTTATCATTGTTTTCAAGTTATAGTCAATTTTTTATCATTGCAATTGCTTTAAATTAACTCGGATGAAAGGCTGAAATGTTTATTATAAGGTATTTTCAATTTATTAATAAATCTATACTACTATTATGAATTGGAAACTTTGGATGGAAGGATGTTGTTAGTCAATCACGTCTGAAGGGCAGAGCGAAATTGAATGAAATTTAGCGCAGAGATAGATTAAAGTCAAGAATAGGGCATCGGGAACTACTTGTTCCAGTTAATTGGGTATTTAATCTTTTATTAATTAAAAACTCTTCCTCGCCAAAATTCTTCATTTTAGGGATGAGTAAGACTTCAATTTTTCCCCATGCTAATGAGGTTAGGCTTAACATGTTTTCTACCAACTATTTCAAACGATTCTGTTTATTTTCGTAGTGTTTGATGCATTTAAAATTAAACGCTATTAACTAATTTCTTTTTCGGATTCATTTTGTAGTACTCTTGAATTAAAATAAAAGAGAATAAAGAAATTAAAAGTTTCTAATTAGTATTAGGTTACCTCAGCTGGAGTAGAAAATTCGTGCATTTGCGTTTCCCTTTGCTGTCTTTGAAAATTCATGAATGTGCAGTGTGTTGTAATTGTTGAAAACTGTATTTCAATTTAATTAAAAGTTTTAAAATTATGTATATAATACTGTTGTAGATATCTTAATATCGATTGATAAATAAAATAGACTTGACTTGATTTTAAAGAAATATGGACTTGATTTGCTGTTTATTTTTATTTCATGCAGACATTGTAAAAAAAATATTTTTAGTTGAGTTGTGTGCTTTTTCATGCGTACGAAGTTGCGGGTTAGAGTTAGTTTGTTATAAATCTCTTTAAATGCTATATCTATTTAAAAAAATAAGCATTACAAGTGCAAATTTTTAAAATGTTTAATTAAATTATCTCTAGAATGTTTTTATAGGTGGTTCTAGATGGAATTAAACACATTATTTTTTTTACAAAAAAGCCAAAAATAAAAAAGTTTTCTATTCCTTTAAAAAAAGGTTGAATTTTTGATTTTTTTTCAGTGCTTCAAATGATATTTACTATAGAAGTCTTAAGACATCCACAGGACTTCGACTTCTGTCAAAGGTGCAGAGTGTGGTTTGCATGGAAAAAAGATTAATTCAATAAATGAATTACAGAATCACTTATATTATTGTTGAATATAATTTAATTTTAATGAATAGTTTGAAAAAATATGTAACCAAAATATATGTATGTACATAATTAAATGTATTTTATTTAACATTTTGAGTGAGAAAAGAAAGTTAAACTCATTTGTTTTCAGTTTCGAAAATTTTGAGATAAATGATTATTAAAGTTAGAGAGAATCTTAAAATCTAAAATATATTTAATATATTAATTAATGAATATAAATTCTGTATAATTTTATAACCACACTTGTCTCATTTATTCCAAAGGTATAAGTTTTTATTAATAATATTTTTTCAAGGATTTTCTTTTTATAGACTTTTTAGATATTTCTGCACCTGGCAATGCGTCAAAAGTATAAATACTTTTGTCGTCATTTTAAATTCGAATAAATATCGGAAGTATTCAACTATCATTCCAATTGCTTTATAAATCATCTTTAGAAATATTTAATTTTTAAAACGTCCATGAAATTATGCAATAATACAGATCACACATTTCATATAACTATTGTTCAGAAATTTTTGTTACTTGTTAATAATAAATTGTGAAATTATATTTTATTCTTGTCTTTATCTTATTTTCTATATTCTTATATAGCGTGATACTTATATTTTATAATATAAATCAAAAGGGTTTTTTTCAATGAGGTTCTGGTCTTTAATTCTTAAATTGTTTCTGTATTGAAAGTTAAAACCATTTCAGGAGATCAATATCAGTAATAATTCAGTAATAAATTGTTTCTGTATTGAAAGTTAAAACCATTTCAAGAGATCAATATCAGTAATAAATCAGTAATAAATTGTTTCTGTATTAAAAGTTAAAACCATTTCAGGAGATCAATATCAGTAATAAATCAGTAATAA
>JAOUZG010003505.1:599236-623250 GCA_026289955.1 Argiope argentata
ATTTCTATTAACTGTTTTCATAAAAATCTGAACAATGATTTTTTTACAAGAATTAAATTAATCATATTGACTAAAATGCTCCTTTTCCATGACAACGGGCCTTTTCTATAAATATTCATTTCTCTAAGGTCATGATGACTTAATTCTGGTCATGATATTATGTTTTCTTACGATGAAATGGCTGTGATCCATATGTATATTAAATATCGTTGTTTAGATTTCGAATCTGACATTATATATTTATGCTTTCAAAATTATTTTTAATGCTAAATTAAATTTAAAAGAGTTTTGCGAATTATTATATGTAATTCCATAATGAATATAATATCTGCAAATAAAGAAAACACTTTAATAAAAAAATACGATTATGTAATGTAAATTTTATCATAATCATTTTCCTTAACTTTAAGGAAAATAAATAAACATGATTTTACATAGAAAAACTACCATGTCTTAACTGGGACTCAATCCCTTGACATCCAGCTCACTAGGTTGACGCGCTAACTCTGTGCCAAGATGTTGTCATTAACTAGATAATATGAAAAGTTAATTACAGTAAGTTATTTGAATTAAAATTTTCTACAATGTAGAACTTAATAAAACTTAATTATTACTATAATATACACTTAACTATATTATAGTTAAGTTTCTGAAAAATTAACTATAATATAAAACAATAAACTTAATTATTATAATTAAACTTAAGGTTGAGACCCTTGCCGTCATAGTTTACAGCTTGGAAACTAAAGTTTTATCGTTTAAAGGTATTTTCTTCTATTATTCACAACTCTTTTGAACTTAAGTGGAAAGTTTAAAACAAAACCTAATTGTATACTTATGGTAAGTTTAGTTAAAAAAATTTGCTCTACGATATTTTAGAAAAATAAATTATTTCATCACGTTTTTTCTGATTAATTTTTCAGACGATGGTAAGTATTTTCGATCACCCATTTTTTCTGTTCAGTTTATTTTCAACAATAATAATAATATCGATTTAGATATATTATATGAAAGAAAATGCATGCACAATTTTATGGATTCATTCTCTTTATTTTATCTTTCTAAAAATCATTGGTGTCTTCTATTTTATATAAGTTTTTTTCATTTTTTTAATATTTCAAAACCTACACACAACAGATAATCGCATACTTAGACTACTTTTGGTATGGAACAGGATTTTTTTTAAAAAAAATCTTTTAAAATATGGCCATACATTTATTTATGCACCATATGTTAGCATATGCCTTATACGTGCGACATAAGCAGAGCCCCAATAAACTCCATCAAAAACCATCATCGTAAACCAGCAACGTTTTTGGTTCAAAGTATATTGTTACAAACATGTAATTTCGCTTCCCAGCATAAATAGTGTCATCTTAAAAAATACCTTTTACGATCAGTCCTGATGCATGATGAGCGGTTGCAGCATCACTGATTTCAGCACTTAACAACCAACTTGGCGACCATTAGTGACTTGACAAAGAATTTGCCTACTTTAGCAAAGATGGTGGAAATTTTGAGAATCCATACTGATGGAAATTTTGAGAATTTTAACGATCTGTCCAATAGAAGCTGAGATGTGTTCTGATTGGTCTCGAAGATTCTCACTCAGATTTCATTAGCTGTAAAAGGCCGGCAGTCTCAAGCTGCTGAAGTGAATTGAAATGGAAGCGGAATTGGAGTGGAAGGCAAGTAACGAGTCTTCGAGAGGATAGCGAAGCAATTGCGGGTCTCAAGTGGAGTTGTGTGTGACTCAAGCGAATGCTGAATTTCTGTGCATCGAGTTCTGTTGTCTATTGTGGAAGTAGAATAGTCTCTTTTGTGAAGTGTGTATAGTAAGTCGGGAGTTAAAGATTCGAAACAGCGAGAACTTCAGCCGTTTGGAAAGACCGTACAGCGAAGCTCCTAGATCCTCTTTCCAGCTGGATTCTATCTGATCGCTTTGTGTGCTGTGGTCGATTTCTACTTGTGGGCTACTCTCTGTTGTAGTGTGCTTCTCTGTGTCGCTCAGGTTGTACTTATTTTTCGTCCCCTTTGAGTTAATGTCTTCGTGTCAAATAAGCATCATTTTTTTCTACTAAGGCTTGATGATTACCTTAATGCCATGCACTCACTACAAGCGAATCCAGGGATCCGTAATAATATATTACAATTGTTATGCATGGTTTATAAATAAATCATTACTCAGAAAAGGAAGGCTTTTTACAAGAAATTGGATTTGAATTCAATTTTCATGTATTAATAGAAATTGTATAATATGTATTATACAATTTCTATTAATACATGTAGAAATTGTATATGAATGTATTAATAGTATTGAATTTCGGGAATATAATAAAATGAATGATTTCCCTCTTATATAAAAATGTTAATTGCTCGATTTCTACGATTAGTTGATTCGCCGGTACTAATTGGTCCAGTTGATGTTTTTACAAAATTTTAATAAAAATGTAAGTCAGTTCCTTGTTTGATTTAGCCTTTATGAAATACTCAGTAAAATAATTTTAATCTTTAAATTTTGATGGATATAAGGTTCATTCTATTTTGGGAGCTTAATGCCGCTTTGTGGAATCCTATGCATACTCTATTTCTGTCTTTATACACCCAATTATAATCCAAGAAATAACATGAATGTTTAAAAAATAAACCATTTTCAAATATTTTATAGCATTACATACTCCCTGAATGAAATGGTAAAGGGAAATTCAAGAAAATTATTTTTTTAAAAATCAGAATAATGTTTTACACTGACTCCAACTTAATATAACAAATTTAGCTAAATTTTCAATTGTTCATCGTTAGCTATTGAAAAAAATTAAACTTATTTATAATAAATAATTTCACACAAATAATATTTTTTGTCTTATTACAATAATGAAGTTCTTATTCAACGTGCGTTTCACACAAATAATGATTTCCCAATAATTTCACACAAATAATATTTTTTATCTTATTACAATAATGAAGTTCTTATTAAATGTGTGTTTTTCAATACGTGTTTCTCCTTAATGTTTTTCAGACGACTCCTTTGAAAGTAAGTAGCTATAGATCAAATTTATGTTTTATAGTTCTCTTGTTCTCTAAAAATGACTGACGGATAGCATTATGTAAATTTATGTTTTATAGTTCTCTTGTTCTCTAAAAATGACTGACGGATAGCATTATGTAAATTTATGTTTTATAGTTCTCTTGTTCTCTAAAAATGTCTGACGGATAGCATTTATGTTTTATAGTTCTCTTGTTCTCTAAAAATGACTGACGGATAGCATTAAGTAAATTTATTTCATCTAAAATTTGTTTTAAACTTGCACATATGGAGTAAATCTAACAAGTGAAATTTCATCTGCGTAGGTTAAAGTGTTTTTGAATTATCCTGTTTATAGATAAACAAACCTTATTCTCAAATCCTTATGTTTCGAATTCAGAGAGGCCTGAAACAGGGAGACTCGTAAAATTCATAAATTCGAATTTTTCAACAATTTATAATGCTTTCTCTTTGTATAAAATACTTTTAGATCAACAATTGCATTGAACCAGATATGCTGTAAGAAGAATATTGCACAATATTGTGCCACATCATATAATTCAATATTCAGCAGTATTGTAAGTTATAGCAAATTCTTAATAGCATGCATATTGTACAATATATGCATACTACTACCGTGACTTTTAATTACATATTGAAATTTGGATAAATATTTAATTTGTATAAGACTTTATTCGTCGCATTTGATTGGTGTCAATAATTTCTAAAATGCAATTTTATCCTTATTTTTAGGTGGCTCCTTTGAAGGTAAATAATAATTAATTCTTACTAATAACATTTCTGTGATCTGTTTATTCGTCTATTATCGATGACTAAGAAGCTATTTTTATACTTTTAATCATTTACAATTAAAAATAATGAAGGGGTTGGAATCAAATTTTTGTATGCCAAACAGAGACGGTGTGGTTAGATGACTTTCATAAAATAAATAAATTAAATTAAATAGGTCAAAATTCACTTATATATGATCTTATGTCAAAGGAAAGTCAGTATATTGAACATGTTGATCATAAAGCCGTGGACCCTAATATTCATCATGTCTTCTAATGAAAATTTGGTAGATACTTTTCATAGTACATGAATATTATTCAATTTTCTATGTTTCTATTACCCATACTAATATTTTTTTTACTCGAACTTTAAAGAAATTTTTCATAATCATTTTTGTGCCCATTCACAATACTTATGGACCCGTATTCGTTTCAAAAGGATTAAAATTTCGATTATTATTAAATACTGTTAGTTTTTTTGGGGAAGGGAAATTCTCCTTCTGAATTCAATTAAATTTGATTTCATTCTTTTCGCTAATTTCAGTTGGAAATGCTTTCAAATACAGAATAATATTTTGTAATCATTGTAATTCTCTACATTATTTAAAGTATTTTCTATAAAAATATATGCTAATTTGGAAGATTTAGAAATTCAATATTAGACCTTAATCCGAGTTGAAACATTTATATTTATGCTGAATAGTATTTTTCTACATGGAAATAGGGCAACTATTAGTAAAATAATTACTATATATTATATATTTCTAATAAACATTTTTTGCACAAGATAATCTATACATAATTTCCCAGCTTGATTAATATCATAGTAAGGAAGGGAAATTCACAAAACTGTCCCTCTTTAGTGGCAAAAATAATGGTTCTAGAAAATAAAAGAATCATGGCGAAATATCTGTTACGAATCAAGGCCCCCAACGTGTCATCGTTAATAAATATTGTGAGGTAATAAAATAAATACTAAATTCAAAGTTCATTTTTTTTAAAAAAAATTGATCACTGAGGGAGATTTGTAGCTGTAATGTTGTTGTTGTTGAAAACAACTTGTACTTTGTATGTACACTATATATTAAATGCAAGATTGACCTTCGATAAAGTCTTTTGCACGTTTTAATGCTTTTATTTTGTTAAAACAATTTAAGGTGGGGATGGGGAAATAAAGCCTCGTTTTAGGGCTTTTTTTGACTCTAATCATTTACTTTTTGAATGATTACCGTAAGAATATTAACAGCTTTTATTTAGTAATGTATATAAATTGAAATATACATATTATTAGTTTCAATGATTTCAAAATTTCAATTGCCATACAAATTCTCTAAATGGTACAGAAAATACAAAAAAAATCCAATGTGCATGTATTTGGCTCTAGAAATAACCCATAACCAAATTATGTCTATTGAAAGTTTGAATATTTATAGAAACTACAGAAATTTAGAATTTATGTTTCATAATGTTCTCAATACTATTTTATTATCTCAATTAAAGTTAATTATAATTCTTTCTTAGAATATATATAAATATATATCTGAAGTACATTTTTTTTTAATTTGAAAATATATGCATATATATAAGACTTCAAAAATAACTTTCAGATCATAGTTACATTATTGTAGAAATCATAGTTATTGTACAAAGTATAGATCATAGATCATGATCTATACTTTATATATATGAACCAAATATGTTTTGCTTTATGGTAATGAAATAATGATGACTGAAATATTTTCATTATTTTTTACAGATGACTCATCTGGAGGTAACTAATTGTTTTCGTTTCTAGTACTTTCAGTAGCACACATTATTATATTATTCACATTAAAAAAATATGAATGATTAAATATTGGTTGGAATCTACAAAAAATGATCATTAAATAAGAAAATAATAAAGAACAGCTTAAGTATAGTTTGAATTTTAAAGTAAATTTTAGTGCACAAACGAACTTTCTTTGCTGAAATTAATCTTTAAGATCAAAGATCTTAATTTCAAACACTGAAAACTGAATAGAAATAATAGAGAAATTTGGAATCTCAACGAGAATTGTAGGGTATATGACTATTTGTAAAGTAAGTATTTAACCTAAATTACTTAATGAATAATATAAATTAATTTCTGTTTATGTTTTTATTTTGAAAATATGCAAAATTATTATTATGATACATGCAGATTAATATATATTGAAAATATAAGACATTTTCATCGACTAAAGTTTTCGCTAACATGTAAAAGCTATACCACATTTCAAATATAATTTAAAGAGGAAAAAATAACATACGTGGTGCTATCTTCATAATCCAGATATTATCTACAAAGTTGAAATATATTTTTGGTATTGTAGTTATGTTACTCTTCTACTGGCCTTAGCAAAGCAAGTTCATACCGCGACCTTCACCTGCCACATATGTTTAGTGATAGGCATTAAAAATTAAATATAACAGCCAAGAGAATAAGAATGTGAAAAAGGAAATTCTCGATTAACATTATAACTGGAAAATGGAATGAATAAAAATTTTAGTGGTATAAATATCAACGAATCTTTTTTTTCTAAAATTTAAATAACCGAAATTGTAATAAAAAATTTAGGATTTCAAATTTTGTAATATGGATTTCTTATTCACTGATTCAAATTTAATGCATAACTTATATTTAATTATATTTTTACAGTAATGAAAATTATTAATTCTAAACTAAAATTATTGTTTGAAAAGTCTGATTTCATCATGATGATTTTAATCTGGCGGTACAATTAAAATTTATTTCTATAAGCAACAAATAGTTTTACTAATTATTACAGTAAATTATTTGTGAAGAAAATTTTAAAATATATATTAACCCAGTTAAAGCAAATAAATTAATAAAAGGATTAAATGGTCATATTATTCCTAAAATATAACACAAGATAAAATTTAATACAGAAATAAAAATCGTCTTATAGTAAAATCTAATACAGAAATAAAAATCACGTTATACTTATAATAGCATTTGTAAAGAAAAAAAACTGTGCTCTATCATTTCGTTTGGCTGAAGGGCTAAGTAAAATTTTTGAATAAACGTTTCAGTTTATGATTATCATTGAAGTCGAATCAATAATAGAAATCCTAACACATTTTTATTTTTGAAATATGATTCATATAGAAATAAATTATGATGTTTCTAATAGGAACTATAATTTAAGTCGCTTTTTAGGTGAAAATTATTTTTGTTATATTTTTTTATCTTATAAGTCTGATATCATAAGACGTGAAAGCTAAAAACGATGATATTCTTTAGGTAAACCACCATCAAAAACACCTAAAGGTAAGTTATACATTTTTGTAAATAGCACGAACAAATTATAGATAGATTATATTGAAAATTTAAGATATAATTATTTGCGAATGGTGTATCTGAGGATAAATGCCTACTTCCATTTACCAGGTGTTTCAAAAACGACCGGTGTAATTGAAAAATCCATAAAAATGAAACGGGTAGCAATAGAAATACACAATTTATTTCAATATGCTTGGGACAAAAATAAATTCTCAGGCACACAAACTTGCGAAATTATTTGCAATTTTCAACAAGAGATGGCACTGTAGAGGATTTGAAAGATGAAGAAAACGCATTCTGTGAGTTCGCCATTCTGTAAGTGTGTAAACGTGCTCTTAATCACTAAAAACCACTGCTCTCATCACTGCTGTAAGCGTGTTCTGTTCAGAGATTGAAAGTTTGGTGTGAAAAAATGTTTTATTCCTTAGAACAGATGATTTTTCTGGTGTTGCAATTCCACCACCTGGAACACAGTGTTGTTGCAACAAGACCAGGGGCAGATTTAATCGAGTAGGGACCCAGGTCCAAAATTTTTTGGGAACCCCTCCACTTCACCTTTTTATTGATGAAGATCATTTATTAAAAATTGAGACGTAAAATAAAATTTCTCTACGATTTAGGGCTTCATTTATTTGGGGGCCGGGACGACTGCCCTTTACGCCCCTACCTTAGTCAGGCCCTGAACAAGACAAAATATTGAATCGAAGTTTAATGTAACCAAAGGACAGAAAAGCGATCCAGTAAAGGATCTGTTTTGAAAATTTCAACTGACTGGGAACGTGAAGGATGAATGTGATGGAAAGGTATGGCCAAAGCGTACTGCAACCATAGGAGGCAATACTCAGTTGGTGCAACTGCTGATCCAACAGTTGCCTCAGGTTTCCATTCGCCGTGTTGCAACTGCTGTCTAAATAAATCCAACGTCCGTATCGTCTCATGCCATAGAGTTTACACCTCTTTCCATACAAAATTCAAACTCGGAAACCCCTAAACGCCCGCTTCAATGAATGTACGAGAGACATTCGCTAACGATAAGGTGCTAAGGATTGATGACGATATCCCTGCGGAAGGCATTTGATTTGCTGAAGAAGCTTATTTTTAACTCGATGGCTTCGTCAATAAACAGTACTGGCGCATATGGGGAACCGGAAACCACCATGTTGCAGTCCCATCGTCCCTACACCCGAAAAAAGTAATGGTTTATGATGCCATTTCTTTCAAAGGACTCGTTGGCCCATTTTTCAGATCCGCGATGAATA
Source organism: Argiope argentata (assembly GCA_026289955.1). Taxonomy (NCBI): domain Eukaryota; kingdom Metazoa; phylum Arthropoda; class Arachnida; order Araneae; family Araneidae; genus Argiope; species Argiope argentata. Next base: position 607,634 of record JAOUZG010003505.1, read on the forward strand.
GTGCATTATGCTATCTGGACATTCTTTGTGAATTTAAGGTGGTACAAACTGCCTTAGAGAGCACTACGAACACCTCGAGGTTTATAAAAGATGTTACCAGACCACATCATACACCGATGTCTTTAAATTCCTGTACGAGCATTTCGATGATCGTGTGATTGCTTTGGACTATCCCATATATACTAGAAGTGGCGTGGATTGGCCTTCTTATTCGCCAGACATAAACCCCTGTGACTTCTTTCTGTGGAGACGAAGGACCAAGAACACCGTCACAATCCAAAAAAGAATTGAACAACTGGAGCAATACAACTGTTTTGCATATGCAGCCATCCCGCTGGAGACGTTTACACAGGTTTCTGGTCATTTTTTTCTGAGATTACGTCATATTATTGCTGCACGTAGTGGACATTTGGAAAATATCATAGTTTAGATTTTTTCTAGACAGCAGTGCCATCTGTTGTTGTAAATTGTAACTAATTTTACAAATTTATTTGCTTGAAAATTTACTATTGTCCCAAGTAGAGCACCAAAATGTGTACTTCTATCGTTGCATGTTTAGTTTTTAATGAGTTTTCAAATATACCGGTCATTTTTGAACACTCGGTACTATCTACCTCATCTTACTCACCGCTTAACAGTATTATTAAGTAGGACTTTTAAGTAGGAAGGAATTCGCTAATACTATTCCTATGAATGATTATGGTACCATCTATTATTATTAGCAGTAAATTTGAGAAAATATTTCAAACATAACATTATGGATATGTTTAATTTTAACAGGCAGAAAAAAGTTGGGAAATGTGTAACGGAAATGTCTTATGAAATTAATCTAACACAAATTTAACAATTTTATTTCTTTGTGTTAATTTAGTAATTTCTCACAAAACAATAGAAATAACAAAAAATATATTTAAAATATCTGCTGTTAGTAAGTTAATAAAAATGCGTTTTAACAACCATATTTAATCTTTTAAATAAAAAATAGTAAAATTGTAATTTTGTAAGGAAAAAGTCCAGAATAATATCTTATTTAAAACTATTTTTGAACTTCTCAGATACAATTATAATTTAGGATTAAGAGAAAATCCTAGTTCAAATTCAACTTATTGAACAAATCTGATAGACAGATCCAGATGATGAGTATTAATTTTATGAATTTTGTATTAGCCTGTGGCTTCTCTTATAAGCATAAGGATTAGGTGTAAAGAACAGATAATTCCCTCTTTTAATATGACCTATGTTAAGAATTGTTCGTCAGTTAATTTCACATTTCTATAATAATAATTTATATTTTTGAAAATGGTGTTAATAAAAGAATAAAAATTTTAAGCTGACTCAAAAAATTGATTATCCGAATATAGTTTAATTTTACTTCCTCCTTCTATTTTATAACGATTAATTAGAACAGAAATAAAAACATAAAAAGAAGCAAAATAAGTATGAGTTTTTAAATTAGGCTTAATTAGGCAATTACGTTCTAAATTCTGTTTGGATATCGGTTCATCAATAAGTTACAATCCTAGATAAATATTTCCCAAATCGTAGAAATCGCTTTAATATATTTTGTGCAAGAAGTTTTTGCCAATAATTAGGATAGTTTAATAATGTCTGTTACTGGTGGATGTAATACAGATAAAAGTTACATTTTATTGCTAAAACAAAATTAGGTTTTGTATTAGATACAGTTTCCAGATAAAGTACCATCGAGATGACATTATTAAAGCTGAACGTTTAAATCATAACAAGTAGAAAAAACAAAGAAAGTTGTGAAAGTATGACTTAAATTAATTAAGGCAAATAATGACTTAAAAAAAATAATTTTCTGAAATGATATCTTGAAATTTGAAAATCACAGATTTCATTTTTTTTAATAAAATTTATTTTGGTTTCTGATTGTTAAGTCTGATTATTTCGCAATGGAAACTTTAGGCTAAAATATTTTAATTGGCATTTACTTAAACGAAATTCAAAGCACTTATAATTAAATAATTCTCATATTATTTTTTCCAGGCTTTAAATCCCCTTTAAGAGGTAAGTACATTCGTAATTAACATTGAGAAATGAAATTAATACTATCACCTTTGATATAGTAGAAAAATAAAACTGAGGTTTCAGTAAACATTATTTATGGAGAAATCGATGGAGTCTCATATTCATTTATGGATACATTAGAGTAAACAACAGGCTTTTATGGTATTTATTTTTCATACCATAAAATGTGTGTAGAGTTTTCTCTAATACTTGTATATACGACGAAGGCACTTACATTACAATAGTTTTGAAATCAACTTAGATGCATCTTTATTTTAAGGTAATAATCAAATAAATAAAGTGGCCTAAAATGGTGTGATTCTAAAAAAGAATAGTTTAATCGTTCATGGAAATTTGTTTTACTGTCTTTGTAGTTATTAACTTAGTATTAAGTAACTTTGTAACTGATAAATTTGTATTTAGTAACTTATTATATAGTAAATTTGTATTTAATTTTTGTGTAAGAGAATAAAACTAAGCCCAAATAATAATTAGCTACAGAATCGTAAACTTCACGGTGTACTTACATTTTTGCTTTACTGCTTTGTAGAAAAAAATAATAAGTGGTGGTCTGAAATTTTTGCTATATAGGCTTGATTTTTATCCCCCCCCAAATTCTTTATAATAGTTCTATTATTTATTTTAAAGCACTTGATAAAAGATAGATGAGTAAATTTAGAATCAGTTATGCTATTAGATTACGATTTTATATATCTATACATTTCTCGTCTATGCATATTCTCTCTTCACAGAACATTTAAAAATTATTTCCATTAATCTCTTTGAAGAGTTTTCTATTTTATATTTTTCAATAACTTTTCTTTATTTTAATAGATCGCCACTAATATTATCTTTGTATTTAAATTTATTTTGGATTCAGTATTATTTTTTTCTGTTAGTGAATCATTTGTAATTCTAATCAATTTTAGTGATTAATTTTAATTTGAGTGTTCTTCCATTCACTGCCAGGGGAAAAAATTAGTGTAACTTTATATTAGCATCTAATATGTACAGTAAATAAAATTAGTATTTTTCTTAAACATTCTCTTAGTGTCAACGAGGTCTTCTACCACAAACTCCCTTAGTTAATTTGTTAAAGTCAGGTCTGATATAATATTGTGTCAACGATACGTAGTTCCAATTTGTTAGGCGTGTATATTATCAATGGCAGCTTATGTAATCAATCATGAATTGTTTCAATTTTTCATACTTCAGTGTACAGTAATACAAATTAACGAAACTAAAATTAATGTATTTAAATAAATTGGAATTTCATAATATTTAAATTATTACTGAAATAAGATTTTTAAAACGTTTTTATTAATGCATAAACAAATTTTTTCTCTATTAAAAAATTCTGAATTGAATATCCTTTTAATTTTATATTATTCTGCTTTTAATATACAGTTTAAAAAGAAAGTGAAAACTATCAAAAGACTCCAAAACACTCCAAGTAGTATTTTAAATATTTGTGGTAATTTTTTAAATTCTATTTAGAGGTTAAATCATTCATAAATCATAAAGTTCCTTTTTAACTTTTTATCAACTGAGCCTTAAATTTTTAGAAACAAATGTAGCTCCAAAACTTTTGTGCATTCTATATCTTTCTAGCATAATATTATGAAGAAATAATGCAGGGGTTCCATACAGATTTTATGTTACAGAGAACTTTCCTAATTTTAATATAGCTTAGATTTTATCCATTTGCAACTATTTTACTGTACTTTGATGTATCAGCTCAACATGAAATTTTTGATCTATATATCAATTACAAATTTTAGAATATGAAAAAATTATCTGTAATTTCAAATTTCTATTTGTATCTTAAATACATAGGGAAATGGCTAATGTAATGTTGCAAAAGCTTTATACAGATAAAAAAATGTAATTTCACATAATGAGTCAACAACTTCATATGGATAAAGTATAATGACTTTTTTTATTTAGGACACTAAGAAAAGTATTGCTGTTTTAAAGTTTGAAGTTAAAACAAACAAACGTTTAGAAATGAATTTTTAAAATACATAATCTCTTTTAAAATGTTACTTTGCTTTTGAATATACAATGAATGCAAAAAATAGATCTTGGTATTATGGTTTTTCAAAGAATGTTTGAAATATCATTTCAATTTTTTAAATATTTATACAAGTATTTTTTAAATATATGCATTTATTATATGCTTTTTGCAGGAGGCATAAACTCTAAAAGTAAGTTAACTTCTTTGTTATATAAATCGAAATAAAAAGAACGTTATCGTAATTTAGAACCAATTTTTTATATAGTGTATTATGCCCTTTATTTATTTAATCTTTATTTATTTATCCTATATTCAATTTATTTTTAGGAGACACTAAGTTTGGAAGTAAGTAAATTTAATGTTTTTATTATTTAACTAACTAACTAACAGTTTCACATTTTCCTCTCACGTTAAATAAAAATATTAAAGCCCCTTCGTACATCATTAATTGAATGAAAGAAATGTTGTAGTTTTTTATCATTTTATCTATTATACGACTAAAAACTAATAATTTGCATTAATTGGTATCCTGCCTTATATAAGATCTAGATTTTCACTTTTTATAAACAGTAAGATAAATTAAAAGTGAATTATAAACAATTTATGATTGCGAGTAAATTGGTCCAAGGTACAAAAAAATTGTTGTACGATGAACTGAACTTTTATACCTTCGTACTTTTCTCTTGGCAATTTCCCCTTTTCCAGATTTCTGATAAGTAATGTTGCCATAAATATTTTAAATTTTTCTTCTACTGCTGTTAATATTCTAAGATAGATATTTTCAAAGTACAAAAACCTTCTCCACTATTAAACTTTTTTTTCCGAAATCGAAAATAGTTTATGGTGAATTTCAGGGTAAATATAGTCTATAAGCTAGAAATTTCTAGTGCATATTTGTGGAATTGTCAAGTCTTACAATTCAAAATATCTAATTGAAATGCTGCATAGTATTTGGCTAATTTTAAATAAACACGGTTTAGAAAGATTATCAGAAATTTTGGATGCATATTTGTGGAACTAACAAGTCTTGAAATAAAAAATAACAAATGAAAATGCTGCATTCAATTTTGTAATCTCATTTGCAGAACTAATTTATTTATAAACCAAAAGGTGTTCAAAAATTACTTTTAAATCTTTCATTAATTTTTTTTATTAGATAAAAAATAGTTTTAAATCGATCGTAAATTTATAGATAGTGAAAATGGTTTTGCAATGAAATTGCCTCTTGGAAACTAACTGGTTGGTCAAAAATAAAAAATGAAACATGTTTTATAAAACCCATAATTTTCCCATAAATTTCCTTTTCGAGTTCTTTCTTTTATTTAATGACTAAGAAGTCCCTTTAATACGTTTGGGTCATTGATTTATTTGTACTTAGTTGGAACGAATCTTGAAGTTATAGCTAAAAGCAGCATCCAGCGTTCTCAAAGATCGACCACTTTTTCACATTGCAATCTTCATCAGGCAATGAAGTTATTATTATCATGAAAATATTCCTTTTCAGCTTTATTTTCTAATTATGAAACATTTTGAAACTGAAAAATATTCACAACGAATAAGAAATATCAATAACCAACCAACAGCTTATAATTATGAAGGAATCTTGATGAAACAATTTATTATGATGAAAAGATTTTATACAGTATATAACTCTATTCCATGTGCTCTAAGTAAATTTATTCTAAAGCTGTTATTTTTGTGTTAAAATTTAGAAGTATTATTCATAAGAAAAAAATATTCAACAAAGTGGCTTAAAATAACCCAATACTTCGATCTAAAAATATATTTCATAATGCGCTACAATATTTGAATAGAACAAGTCATTAAAGCCGGTAAATTAAAGCCTTAGAAAATTTACTTAATTGTTAAAAAAATCAATAAAAGTCGTCTACTTGACTAAACGCTCTGAAGACTGACGCGCGTGAAGATTGAGGCGCGTCTCCTAAAGGCATTCTTGGAAGTGCTGTAGACGAAATATTAATCATGTTCTATTTTGTGTCTATTCAAATGCAAAAAAAGGCAATATACATTACCTTGACAAAGTGCATTATACATAATCTTAAGCTGTTATTTGTTATTCCTTTATAATATTTTAGGAAATATTTGAGATACTAATATATATTCTATTACCCTTATATATAAAGACAAATTTGAAATAATAAAAGTGCTTATTAATTTCTCAGTTTGTGACATTTTTTCAATATCTTGTAATTTATAGCGTTTTTTCAGCATTTAGTACACATAGCTTTATGTTTTTCTTTATGAATCTTGTGATTTATTTGTAGGTGGGGCCAAGAAATAAGTTATAAAGCTAGACTGATTTTTTGCCCAAAAATGGTACCGATAAATGTAAGCAACTTTTTTTCCATGCTTTTTTTTTCTTATTTAATAATACATTCTCTTTGATCAAGATATATAAATAAATAAAGTAGAGTAAGAATAAATAAATATACAAGAGTAGAAGAAGTTTTATTTTCATAAAAATATTAAAATATTAATTAATTCACTATAAAAGGCAAAATTTGCTTAAAACCTTTTAAAATTTACCTTTATAAAAATGATTATATTTCAAATTTAATATTATTACGCATTATTTTATTAGTAAATAGATTTTTCACGCTGATTTAGAAAACATAATCACAATGTAAAAAATAGCTATATTTAATTTTAAAATTTAATATTACAAAGTAGTGTTAACAAAAATAAATGAAATTATTCAATTTTAAAAGAAAAAAAATAATGTTTATTTTCTGAAAAACTGCAAATTTGACTGAATATCCACAAATAGAAATATAACTGTGCATCTAAAAGGAAAACTATTAATTCTGCTATAGGGAAAACTTAGATTTTAATAAATTTATTCTGTCAATTCTGCATTTTGAAGCGAACTAAAAAAATAGTATTTTATTTTACTAAAAATATATCGGTTTGGATTTTTTAAAAAAAACTGCATATTCTAATTAAGTAATTTATAGCAAAATGCAATGTCAAATAATATAATAATATTAAATTCATTTCATGGGATTGATTATAATTTATTTACCAAATTATAATTGCAGAAATCGCAAAAACAATAAAATCTACGTCATTTTATATGAAAGAGAGTCTCTGTTGCTTTTCTTATGAAATTTCTTTTGAAGGAGCATTAAATTAAAAAATGTTTTACTAAAATCCTTTGTTATCGAACATATTTTACTTAAGTCAAATAAATGGACTCATTTATATCAGCCATTTCATAGTAAAATAATGAAATTAAAGATAATGTAAATTTGAAAAAAATATGCGCCAATATAAATTCTCTTTATAACATTTTTTTTCACTTGATTCCCAAATACATTTCATTCATAAAAAATTATACTGTATATTCGTAAAACACATCTGTAGATAGTTAGATAGAATAGATAGATAGACAAAATAAATTAGACGAGGAAGCTGCATTCAATGTACTTTTATGATTCGCTGTATTTACACACCCGAAAGTGATTGAGTGGTTTGCAGATGTAACGTGTTTGCAGATATGAATGATATCCTTCGATGATTCATATCTGAGTTTCCAGGTCTGATTTCGGATACTTCAAAAGAAATGTTTATTGATATCATTCGCAAATGTCAAGCTGCTTAAATCATTTAAATCATAAAAACTAAATTTTTTGCTCTGTCTTATTAATGATATTTAGCTTAGATGTACAAACAAAACAATGTGTTATGTGTCCATTATAAGTATCAGAAAAATTCGAAGGGAAAGCACAGTAATTGCAATAATTTTTAATAGATTTTATTGCAGTTCACGAAAGTTTTTATTCACAATTTTCTTTAAAATTACTATGTGTAATTATAGTTAATTAATTAATTAATTAATTTCTTTTTTTATCTATACAGGTAAGGACTTGGACTTGATTAAAATAAAAAAAAAGGTGTTGGGGCTGCATAGTATCATCTCCCCTGTTCATCATTTTGTAATGAATCGACTTCCTTGTAATGAAAAAAAATTCTTAATTTCTATCATCTTTGATAGGGATAAAAAAATATATTCAATAAATGTTTTATTATCTGCATAAGATGTGTTCTTTCTTTTCTTTGAACTTAAACATTATTTCTGCACCCTATTTTTTTACTTCAACTAATACAAACGCTTAGATATGTATAAAATAGTTTATACATTAGTATTATGGTATATGCTATATTACATTACTCAAATAACATATATTAATTTATAAAATATATGTATCGATATAGTATATATGTATAGCTAACAAGTATATATGTGTATATCAAAATCTATGTATACATATTGTATTTCAGAATTAAAACAAGGCAAATTATATGATCTTAATTTCATAATTCAATATCGAATTTCAATATTGTAAAATGCAATTTCTAGGGAAACTATTTTATTCACTACACTTTCCTGTAACAAACGGTTTAATTTCTCTAGAGTTTATGAAATATTTTTCGATATTATACAACGTTACTATGCAATTAATGCCTTTCATAATTAAAACTGATATTTATATCTAATTGTATTTTTTGCGTTTTCCATCGAAAGTATAAAATGGATAATAATTAAGTTTTGAAAAATAATAAAGATACTATTCCACTCTTCAACAAAAAAATAAATTTCCCTATTTCTTCCCTAAAATTCTACGGTAAATTTTTTTTTCAAAATTAAACAATAGGAATTAAATTTCATTTTAAATACAATCTATATTAATAAAAATGGATCTCATAATGCTTTGCTAAGCGCAAAACTAGAGAACGGCTCGACCGATTCGGCTAATTTTTTAAAAATATTTCCGTTAAGACCCGAGGAGGGTTTTTATGAAGAGAAAAAATGAAAAAACTGCGAGGAAAATAGTTAAAACGACACTTTTCTCACTTTCCCGCCAAAAATCTTCTTTTCCTTCCCCCCACACTAACTGAGTGAGATAGCAGGAAGTAATAAATTATTATTTTTTTAGAAAGAAATGCGCGAAGTCAGTTGGTTTTCATTTATAGATAACGGGATGTTTAAAAAAAGAAAGAAAATAGTTACTTTTATTATTAGTCTGTATGGATATTTAATCTATGCCTTCTCAAAATAAAGTCTGGACAGGGAAGAAAAAAAATAACAAAGCGAAAAAAAAGGTTTGTAAAAAGAAAAATAGTGAAGAAAAAAAGGAGAGAAAAAAAGAAAAGAAAAGAAAATAAAGGGTGTGTTTGTGTGTCACCATTATTTCCTCTGTGAGCGGCATTTTCCAAGCTGTTTTTAAACTTTCGCATCTCTTGAAAACCAATTGTGTCTTTATTTGTTTAGTGTGTACGCATTTATGAAAATTTGAATCTCATTATTCTATAAAAAAGTAGAATTTTAGACCTTTCCCTCCACCATTTAAGTAAAATATCAATTCCGGGACAATCATTTCACGGATAGAAAAAGAAAGATGAGTAGTACAATGAACAGAACATCTGAAGAAAATAATACTAAATAATACAATAAATGAATAATATAATTATCAAAATTTGCTTGGTTCAAAAATATTTTGGTGAAAAACCTGTTATGAGACACAGCTATATAAAATATTATATAAATTTTAGCGAGCATTAATACTGGCGAACCGACTGGTCGCCAAAGGCAGCTAGTCATAAATAAAATGTCAAACAAATGTAAGACCATTGTTTATAAATTAAAACTTCCCTACTAATTTTAACTAAACTTGAATTCATTATTGTATCTCACAGTTTTGCTCTTGGAATTAAATAACACTTTTTTCAACATTCTTGACATAATACACTCAATTCACATTACACTGGTTTTTCAATTCAATAAGTAATTAATATGAAACATTTTTCATAAACTTATTTTCCAAAACTTTCTTGGCTATGAAAAGAAATTAGACAATTGTTACAACTAATTTATTATTTTACTGTGACAACATTTCTAATCAATAATTTTACATCTTAAAATTAATATATATAGCAAATGAAAAAAAAATTTAAACGGCACAGCGTGCAATCAAATACACACATACAATTGTAAAAATGATTTTAATGAATCTTTTAGTGTTATTGATTAACCCTTCAAAGATGGAAGTGCAGGTGCCTTTTTGTAAGTATGCTCATTCTTGGCATTCTTAGTTTTTTACTTATTTGTGAATTCTTATTTTGAAATTTGATTTTATCAAATATCTGACACATACGCACTGATGCAACCTCAAGTTAACAACAAGAGTGAAGTGACCATTTGACAACAAAGAAAAACTAATGTTACATTAAGTGACACCCTCATGAACTGACATATACTTAATTATTATCCACAGCACGCAACTGCTCTTAGAGAATAAATTGATCTTGATTTATTTGTAATGGATATAAATTTGAAAAGAAACATAAAAGTTGATTTATTTAATATATGTTGTTGTCTCTTATGGCACTTTTCAAGTCCACTGACAGACCTGTCAGCGATTTAAGCCGATTGAGCGTCTTTTTTTTCATTAGGGACAACTAGGGCTAAGAATATGACTTAGCTACACAAACACGCGTCACAACTCTTTTTACGAGGCAAATTTCTTTCATACATTCATTCATTCACAGATCGTAGTTTAGATCTGGAACAAAGAATGCTCACTTCTGAATCTGAGTATCCTCATTGGTATTAGTTACGATATGAAGGACGTTGTGACCACCAAAGATTTAACCTGTACCAGCCACGACACAAATACGGAGAGTCTTCAGCTGGCGGGTTCGAGTTTGCAGTTCAAGGGATGCGAATCCAATGGCCAGGCTATTCCGGCCATTAATATATTTAAAATATATGTGGAAATAAGACAATTTTTTAAAATTATATGACCTGAACTATAGGTATCTGAAATTGTCTTTAGAGTGTATGAGTTTTCAAATTTTCAACAGAAAAATTATGATTAGACTTGCATTTTATGTCATCCTTTTTAATGATTACTTTGCATTTGAAGAAAAATAATTTTTGCATTATTAATTGGGATCATACACATGAGGTATTAAATATATAATCGATAAAAGAAAGAAAAGAATAAGAAAAAGACTTAAATGTATATAAATATAATAAACTCACAACGTCAGAATTTAAATAATAGAATATTTAAAAGGAAAATCATATTAAAAAAGAAATTAGTATAATACCAAATAAAAAATGATGATTACTTTAAGGCTAAATGCTTGTACATACAGCTTAATAGGCTGTGGAAAACTTCGAGTTAAGGTTTAAAAAAACAACATATTCTTGAAAACAAGAGAAAAAATAATGCCTAAAAAGACTACATACGTAAATGCTTCTGTATAAAGATATAAGTAGGGTAACTACATATATACAAATATAAGCTCTGAAATTTTTTAAAATCATTCAGAGAAGCACAATAATCAAAAACAACACACAACATGTAAATTAAGTTTTAAATTTTTTTAAATTATAGATATTAAATAATGTTTAAAAATTAAGAGCAAGAAAAATTAAGAAAAAATGATAAGTCAAACAACTGTTGAAAAAAAATCAAATGTTAGTATTTCCGTAATGACAAATTTTTAAATTTCAGCATCTCAGCAGTTATTCATTGAAGTGTATAATATACATAATAATTTAAAAAAACTCTGCGGAATAAATGAAGAAAGAAGTTTAATCAAATGAAGTCTGTTTTCCTGTTGTTCAAATGCCGGTTGAATTCCGGCTTAGTAATACTAGAAAATAAGAGAATAATAACAAAACGAAGGGATCAAGATGAATAAAATTTAGTAGACAGATTTAAAACATAAAGTGCTTAAGTACTTATCAACTTTTCAATAATATATATTGAGTTATTGGACATCTTTCGATACATATTTTCAAATAAATGCTAACACTACAACCTAAAAATTTAGTAACTGAAATATATGGAATTTAGTATGTTATTCTGTAATTGTAATCAGTTTTGTGTCAAATTTTGTTTCCAATCGTGACAAAAATCGTCCAAAAACGCTTTTGGCATTTTTGTAACCGTGTGCTTACCACCTATTAGCGGTTAATCGCCAAAAATCGCACATGAATAGAATTTTTCATGACAATTGGTTGCGATATATTCAATAAATACATGGAGTATATACAGGGGTTGGACAAAAATATGGGAACACCTTGTGAAATGCTTGCTTAAAAGTAATAGTTGATTCTAGATGAGCCTGTAGGTTGCACTACTGTATTTCCACATTAGCGCCATTAATACAATGTCCTTAATACGTTGTAAGTGTCAGTTGTTGTCAGACTAGTGTTCTGTGTAGTTGCTAGTGCATTATGTCTGAGCTAAGTGAATTCAAACGTGGACAAATTGTTGGAGCTCGAATGGTAGGTGCTTCCGTAACTAAGGTAGCCGAAGTGTTTGGTGTCTCGAGAAGCACGGTATCGAGGATTTATACTGCATACAGAAACAGCGAAAAACATCCTCTGCTAAGTCACAATGTAGACGAAAATGTGTGTTGAGTGATCGTGACAGACGGACATTGAAGATGATTGTGACGAAAAATAAGAAGACGACAGCTTCACAAATCACTTCTGAAGTTTATGACGGTCTTACAAACCCTGCCAGTGTTAAAACAATAAGAAGGGAACTCCATAAGCAGGAAATTGCTGGACGAGTTGCAATTCCAAAACCCCTCATCAGTAATACAAATGCATGTAATAGGAAAAGATGGTGCCGAATCCATAAAACCTGGACGATGGAGCAATGGAAGACGGTGATTTGGTCAGATGAATCTTGTTTCAAGTTGTTCCCAACTTCAAGCCGAGTTTACGTCTCGTGAACGCCGTCACAAGCGTACGATTCATACTGCTTGCTGCCAAGAGTAAAACATGACTGGGGTTCTGTCATGATTTGGGCAGCCATATCATGGCATTCCATGGGCCCCATGATAACTTTGCAAGGTCGCAAGGTCGCATTACTGGTAAAGATTATGAGATACATTTTGGCAGATCAAGTCCATCCCATGATACATTATTTGTTCCCCAATGGTAATACTGTGTACCAACACGATAGATCCCCTATTCACATCGCTCGCATCGTACAAGACTGGTTTTGTGAGCATGAGGAGGATTTGTCACATCTCCCCCGGCCACCACAGTCACGAGATATCAGTATTATTGAGCCCTTGTGGTCTACCTTAGAAAGAGAGGTGCGTGGTCGCTATCCCCCTCCATCATCTCTAACTGAACTTGCCACTGTTTTGCAGGAAGAATGGTGTAAGATTTCATTGAAAACCATACGGGACTTGTATTTATCGATACTTAATAGAATTGAAGCAGTTTTAAATGCTAATAGTTGTCCTACGCGGTATTGGGCACGATATTATGTTTTTTTAAGGTGTTCCCATATTTTTGTCCATTATCTGTATCTAATAGCATAAAGGTAACCTCTAGTTTACGGGCTCTATTTCAATTCACTGAAAAGTTTCTAGACATTTAAATTTTTCCTGAAATATTTTAACTCAAACAAAATAAAATGAAGTAGCTGCCTAAAAATAGCAGAAATTCTATATTTAATTTTAATTATTTCTGAAAGATAATCCAAATAATTTACTTGTAAAAATACTTGTAGCTAATAACGAAAGCTGATCATTTAGAATGCTAGCTTTATTTGTTAAAATTTTTTGTTAAGTTTTCTTTTTCATAACTAAATTTCAACATAATATTATAGCAATGAAATCTTATGAATCAAATAATAATAATACCATATCTAATCTTAGTTTTAAACTAACCATCTTAAATCTGGTGATTACCTATGTATTAGTAAATTTTTATGCAGAAAAAAAATCTTTATGAACCAAATATTTATTGTCTACAAAATTGAGCGTACTTTTCAAAAATACATACTGCAGTGAGTTATTGAAATTCTTGATGAAAATGTGACAATAAATTTTAAGAATCGACAATAAAATAGATAAACGTTACTTGTGGTTTATATTAAAAAATGATTTTTATAAACTCTATATATTTATATTAAAAATTTGAATCAATAAAATAGCATGCAACCATCTGCTATTTTTCAGATCTATTTAATTTACGAAATAGCTAAGGATTGTTGTCTCTGCTTTGTACAAAGAAATTAAAATATTTTCAAAAAAAATCAATTACGATATTTATACACGATATTGAAATCAATCTATTTAATAAAGATAAATGAGTTCGAACGATAATAAATAAAATTCACAGTTATGTGTTCAAACTTTATAAGAATTAAATTTACAGTTTTAGTAAATTCTGAGAAATTTATTTAATCACAAATACGATTGTAAAAATGATTTAATGGGCTAAATAATTATACCTCAGTTATCCTATTTAATATCATATCCTTATTTAATATCATAAAACCTAAATCGTTATTTTTTCCTACGGTTTTAAACTAATGTTTCAAAAAAACTGAGGTTTTTCTAGCTGGCCAGACGCAGTAAAGCCGCAAAAATGCAACCTGGTTAAGACGGAGAGGACAGATGACCAATTAAAACTACTGGAGATCGAGATCGAGCAACCACCACCTTTAAAAGAAGGAAAAAGCATCTGCTATCTTTCTTCACTGAATGCCCGCTTTCAAAGTAGTTTTTGAGAGTTTGAGTTCTCTCAACCTAAAGGTTAATAGTATAGAAATATATTTATCTAAGATCTCCTCCTGTTAGATTACTCCTGTTGTTATATTTAATTGATCATATCATGGAATTGCCAAGTATCTTGAATTAGCATCCATGTGTGGTTTTATATTTCCTTTTTGTATGTGGATCTATGGGATTTTAGAATTCTATAGATCATAGAATTTTAAACTGAAACCATAATTTACCTTATTTACGTGCTTTTTTCTAATAATTGTTTCAATCATTAAACTTGGAAAAAATAGTACATATACAATTATATACAAACCTTTAAGTATTATATGTATTAATAATTCAAACAGAGATATAGAGGATTGAAATATGTGTCATTAAATTACGCAGAAAACAAATAATATATATAAAAATAAGTAAGTTCCTTCTTAGGCCAACAAAGAAATTTTTTATTTTAGTTACTTTTTAATAAATAATTACAAATAATATAAATAATTGATCAAAAAATTATATCTGGCCAAACAAAACCACGTTCGTATCCGTAGAAATTAATCTGAACAGGCTCGAAACACACTCAATTGGAGTTGAATTTTCATCACCAATAAAGGCAACGCAAATGCGTGAATTTTTGTCTTCTGTTGAGATAACGCAATACAGATAAGAAATTTTTGATTTTCTTTATTCTGTATAATTTTAATTCCAAAGTACTTCAAAATGAATCCAAAAAAATCTACTAATTAACAATATTCAATTTTAAATGCATCTAACTTTAAGAAAATAAACATAATTGTTTGAAATAATCAGCCCAAAACATATTAAGCTTCATCTCATTAGCGTGGGGGAAAACAAACTAAATTCCTTATTTGGTGATGGGGAATGAAAATTTTGGCGAGAAAGTTAGTTTGCAATTAATAATTTAAAAAAATGAAGTTACTAATATTTGAAAAAAGTGTATTAGCTTCAAATATCGTCTACCACAATTTAAAAAAAACAAATCTTATAT
>JAOUZG010003505.1:623350-635520 GCA_026289955.1 Argiope argentata
AAATCTTATATGTATATATATATATATATATATATATATATATATATATATATATATATATATATATATATATATATAGAGAGAGAGAGAGAGAGAGAGAGAGAGAGAGAGAGATAAAAGATGTGTTTTTTTAATATATTACTAGATGTTGTAGAATTCTTTTAATTAGTCACCTAACATTCCTGGAGGATTTGACTTTCCATTTTTGTATAAATATTTTATACATATCATTTTATACATATCATCAATTTACACAGAAAAAAAAGCGATAATTTCTTATAATGTGTTAGTTGTAGAGATTTTTCAATTGGGTAAAAATTCCTGAGGGATTTGAGTTCTTAATTTTTATGTGAAAATATAGTTTAACCTCATATTATTTGAAATTGAAATTATGAATCACATTATTTGTCTTTGTATTTTAAGTTCACATAGTTACTCTTGGAAAAAATTGCTCTTATCTAACCTTATTCAAACACCTAAATTTTATACATATAATGAATTCACACTGAAAAAACAACTGATGCTTTTTTTTATCATGTTAATAGCTATTTTAGAATTATTCAGTTTGAAAAACTGTATTAACATCAAATATTAATAGCTAAAAAAATTTTTAAAAAAATGTATTTGAACTTGTGTGTATAAATAAAAAATATTTTATTCACTGATGTCGGAGATTTGATGCTTGACACTCATTAGTACCCTAGGGAAACTGTCGTATTAGTAAATAGAAAATTCTTCACTATTTTGAAGATGCTTTATTTCATTTCTGGTGTGGCAAGTTTAAAGCCTCATTTAAAATCATCTAAATATTGATAACTTGCTTTTGTAATAGCTAGTATAGGTCTTCAAGTTTTGATGCATATGTATTATCTTAAATAGATGCGTCCATACATATAATGCTAATCTGAGTTGTTGCATACATTTTTATTTGCATATTCATGCCTGTAACATTTGCTTGAGATCTTTATTGTATGAAGTTATAGGACGATAATGTAGCATATTAACCTTAGCATATTTAAAAGCAATACGTAAAAACATCTTACTTCGACCGAAAAACATCAGTAGAAAAATGGGCTGATTCCATGCAGAGAAATGAATTCGAGGAATCAGAGAAGAGCTGTATATTCTGAAGAAAGAAACGTCGATGGTTGATTACACAAAGGACATATGAAGATAAGAATCTTCATGGATTTATTTATTGAGTGATTATTAGTTGACGAAATAAATAACTAACTAATTAAAATTAATTATTTAATTTTAAATGATGATCCAAAATTGATGCAAGATTTGAATTTGCAATCATTTGCGCAGTAAAGTGTTGGTAGCCTTATTAAAAAATAAGATTTTACAGCTGATAGTTTAGGGTTAGTAAAAATGAAAGATTACGTGATAGAGAATTGGGTTTTCCTTGTTGAACAACATTTAAAAGGTATTGTAAGTCTAGAGGACACAGCTTGAAAATTTGAAAATTGGCCCCCTAGATTTAGCGATGTAACTCAATCTGACTACTTTACATGAGGTTATTTGAAATAAAAGAACTACGCTAATAATCTCAGAAGCACTCGTGCATTGAAGGTGGAAACTCAATGCTGCATTTAAATAAATTCTGTGACATTTAACCAAAATGATCATGAAACATTTCAACAAAATAGTGCGTATGGTCAGCAAAGCCATGAAAGCCTTTTGCCCTATGTTATTCCATACATAACCCTATTTTTTGTACTTTACAATTTAATAAATATATGAAAATTTGAAGAAAAAAATTGCGCTTTTTTTATTTAATTCAGATTTTATTTTAACATGCTGTTCTATCACATAATGCACTATTTTTAATAAAACTAAAATTTCAATTGTCATTTGGTTTTTCATAGAGTTGTGAATACTTCGCTGCCTGAATGGTCGCAAAATCAATTCTTGTGTTAATTTTGGGAAACTATTTATCTGATGCCTACAGATGTATTTATAAGATCTTGATTCTTTACAAATGATAAAAAAAGGGACTTGACGGCCATAAAGCATTCCAATCTTACATTAACAGTCAATTTATGCATTATTTTGAAAGTTAATCCTAAAGAAATATTCTCTTTGAGTTTGGTGGTAAATTAAAATCTTGTATTAATTTTGGGACATTCTTTATCTGATAGCTACAGATATATTGATAAGATCTTGATTCTTTACGAATGATAAAAAAAGTTACCAGAATGGCTCAAATCTTTCTGACCTTAGATCAACAATTAGTTTATGCATTAATTTGAGAATGAATCCTAAAGAAGTATTCATTTAAAGTTTAATGGTAAAAGCTGACAATATCCAAACTTGTGTTAATTTTGGGATAATCTTTATCTGATAGCTGCAGATGTATTGATAAGATCTTATTTCTTTACAAATGATAAAATAGGAACCAGATGGGCTCAAATTTTTCCTTCATTAGATCAACAATCAAGTTATACCTTATTTTCAGAAGGAATCCGAAAGAAGCATTTAGTTAGAGTCTTATGACAAATGATGGTAAATTCAAATCTTTTATTAGTTTAGAGATATTCTTTATCGGATAGCTACAGATGTATTGATAAGATCTTGTTTCTTTACAAATCAAAAAATAGGAACCAGAATGGCTCAAATCTTTCCTTCCTTAGATCAATAATCAAGTTATATCTTATTTTCAGAATGAATCCGAAAGAAGCATTTAGTTAGAGTCTGATGAAGAATGGTGGCAAATTCAAATCTTGTGTTGATTTTGGGACACCCTTTATTAGAAAGAGCTACGAAAATCTAATTTGTTTGATAAGATAGATTCTGTGAGAGTTTGGAATTCTTATCATCAATAATTTCTTTTAGAAAATAAATGTGATATATTGATAATGTATGTATTTTAGTTCAATAGTGCAAAAAATTGCTTAAAGGGTAAAATAGTTTATTATTTCCATGATTAAAATTTATAATTTCATTATCATAGCCATTCAGCCAAGAATATTAAGTGTTCATCAATGATTATTGGAAATCACATTCATTAAGCGTTTGATAGGAAATAGTTGGGTAAAGCAGGAAATTGTGTACATTAATTGATAGAGTTGGTCTACTTAAAAGCACCTGTATTGGGTATACATATTTTCGTTTCAAACATCATAAGACCGGATATTTTCTGAATAATTTTCCTTTTATAGCTAGGTTTCTTATATTTTTACAGCTGATTCTGATTACATAAATATCTGGCTATATAAGACTATATAGTTATTTAAATGTTTCATTCGATAAGGTTGAAGATCAGAAGTATTTATCTAAAGGTGATGTGATTTTGTTTTCGGATACCACAAAGCTGTACCTTATCAAATTGTACAGTTTAGTATTTATGGAAAGATTGCTTTAGTGATGAAAGCTAATCAATTAAAGGGGCAGCAAATCATTTAAGAGAGATCTAAAGGAACTTTGGATCGGCTAGTCCATATCTGATGAGGGAATACCTCAAGAGGAAAGGAAAAAAAGGTATATTCTAGTGAAAATGAAATTATATATCAAAATATTCTAGTGAAAAGGAAATATTCAGATACTATATATCAGAATATACTAGTGCAAATGAAGTAGCAGATGATAAAGATAATGATATTGATGCTAAGAAATTAGAAGGTGCTTAACTATAAGGGCATAGAAACAAAGATAAATAGAAAACTAACATTAACCTCAATTTAAAACTTAATATTCAATTATAATAATCGCTATAAAATTCTTAATAATCACTATATATAATTATAATGACGTATATGTTTATGTCGCTTCTAAGTGCTTTCATTTAAATTTATGTGGATATTTGGACACCATAATTCTATACAGGAATGCCGGTACTTATAGCACAATCTAACCAATCAGATGATCACAAGATGGAAGGAAGGGGGAGGGGAGAAGAAATATACAAAACATCATCCAACGGATTTCCATAAAGAATCGCATTGGAGTCACATCCCAGATAGCCATGTTTAATTTTTTCGTAAAATAAAATTAATGAGAAGAACAAGAATACCTAAAAATGGTGACAATGAATTGATTTACAGAGAAATCTTGATATTTACAGCAGCAGCCTCTCTCGATTTTTGAGACAGTTAGCTCTGAGTAAACTACACAGAGAATACTAACTGAAAAGAAACAAATGAAAAATAAAACCTAAAAAATAACAGAAACTCATTATTAATATTGTAAATATTGGCATGGCATACATAAACATATATACTGGTGATTATCAAAATAATGGAAACACATGTGAATGAAAGCGACAATTTTGAATGCACTTCGTAAGCATTAAAATATAATAACAGCCATTATTTTTTTATAAATATCAATGTATATAAATTGGTAGCATATGTTAGCATTAGTTTTCTGTAAATCTGATATATTTTTTTCAAAAGCGTAAAACGTCAGACCTCTCAGATTTTTAACGAGGTCAAATTGTTGGAGCCAGTCTAGTTGGAGCAAATGTGACCGAAACATTCCAACTTTCAAGTGTTTCTATAGGTAAGAGGTCTAAAGCCATGACAACATACACACAGCGCTGTAAAACAAGCTCAGCAAAGTAAAATAGTGAGCGAAAAGAGAAACTCAGTGAAAGAAACCGATGGGTATTGAAGCGCAATTTAATGTTTAAAAAGCGAACAACTGCTGTAAATGACTGTTGAGCCCAATACCTATCTGGATTCTCCAGTGTCAGTGATTGCAGTCAGAAGGCACCTTCATTAACAGAAATTTTGTGATAATAGCAGCAATCCTCAAGCCACTTGTCATAGATGTTAATGGTAAAAGTCATCAACAGTGGTGTCACACTCACAAAACCTAGTCGATTGATAAATGTAAGAAAATAATAGTCTGACGAATCGTGTTATGCACTTTTTCGTAGAACAGAGTGGGTACGCGTTTGGAGGACACCTGCACAAGCGTATGATCGTGATTGTGTTATTACAGCTGTCAAGCAGGGAGGAGTTATGTCATGATATGTGTAGTCAAGTCTTGTTCTCCTGCAGGACCAATCGTAACCTCATTGGGGAGAAGTGTAGAGACATATTAATTTTTTACATTCTCTCAATTTTTATAATTGAAGACACATGTTTATTGCAGAGACAACTTAGAAAATACTTTTGTATGAGATATTCTTACAAAATAACAAATATAGTTATTAAAGTTAAAGAAATTAACATTGCATTACTTTAATGAATTAAATTAAAATTTGAATAGTGCATCTACTAGGTCCATTTATTTAAATTTTACATCAGTTTGTTTGGGATATATTTGCTGAACCTATAGCGTTTTAGAATCCACGCGATTGTAATTTCTTATGTTAGACGCGAAACTTCAGTATCACTTGTGTCATATGTATGCTTCAAAATTTATGACTATACATTTATAAAAATGAAGTAACTCTGTCTTCTGCACAGCTTTCGTATCACTTGTATCTTTAGAACCATTCACAAATAATGGCTCATACATTTATAAAAATGGCGCAATTCTGTCTTTAGTATGGCTTTCGTATCATTTGTATCTTTTGATTGCATCAAATAATAATGACTCATACATTTATATAAATGAAGCAATTCTGCCTTCTGCATAGCCTTTTTATCTATTGAGTCTTTTGTATGCTTCCCAAATAATGACTCGTACATTTATAAAAATGACGCAACTCTGTCACTTGTGTCTTTTGATTACATCAAATAATAATGACTCATACATTTATAAAAATGGCTCAATTCTACCTTCTGCACGGCTTTCGTATCACTCGTGTGTTTTGAATGCTTCCCAAATAATGGCTCAAACATTTATAAAAATGACTTTACTCTATCTTCTGTAGAGATTTTGTATCACTTGTGTCTTTTGAATGCTTCCCAAATAATGTCTCATACATTTTTAAAAAAATAACTCAAGTCTGTCTTCTTCGTGGCTTTTAAATGCTTCACAAACAGTTAGTTACCCATACATTTATTGAAATGCTTTTAGCATTCTTCTAAATAACTTTATTTGATTCTTGCAATCTTGAAAAAATCGGTTTTAAAAAATCGGTTAAAAAAATTAAATCGGTTGCAATCGGAAAAAATCATTTTAAAAATGAAGTTTTCTTTTTAATATTAATTTTAACCCATCGAGCGTCGGCTGTCTAGTGCAAGTATGTTCTTAAAACGGCAGCGGTCAAAATAAAGGTTGAACACAATTTACAAGAGAAGAAATTGTCAGGACGTTCCTAAACCGGCATGGTGTGTTTTGCTTTCCCCCGAGCAGTAACAGCGGGGGGTAATCTACCCCGCTTTTTAACAATAATACCACCTGAAATAGGAGGAATCGTGTGTCCCAGGGAACAGAGTGGCAATTTGAGTCGTAAATCTGTTGAAGCACGACAATTACCGGACGGTTTTTCAGATAAGAATTTGGTTTTCGCTCTGAGAACTAAGATCTTCTCTTTTAATTTGTAATGTTTTCAGAAAATATAATTTGTTCAAAAATAAATTTAAAAAATCCAGCAATAAGATTTTATAAATTTGTGTAAAAAATTGGAAAAAAAATGTTTAATGAATTATTTAGAGGAATTATTATTTATCAAATTGCATTACGAACATAATACTTTCTTTTTGCCATCACTCAGAGATTCTTACTTAGTTTTTCCCGATATGTAGTTTTAAGCATTTTGCTGGCATATTTGGCATTGGAAATTAAAATAAAAGGATATATATGGTACACTGATTAAAATAGAATATAAAAAATTTATTAATATTTTTTAATACTTAATAATAAAAATACTACGTTCATTTTTGAAAATATATAGCTGTTATCAAAAATTTTAAAATAAAAATGTAGAAATTTTTTTTCAATTTTTTTTAATAAAACAATCTTTTGTCAATGTATAGCAAGAAAATATTTTAATAATAATATGTTTATTAAAATATTATTAATTTGGATATTTTTGACTTATTATCTTATTTTGAAATAATTAAGATGTAAGTTGAGATAATAAGTTTTTAAAGTTAATTTTAATATTGAAATAAGAAAAAATAATAAAGCATCCATTTGTGAAAATGGCTTATATCGTTTAAAAATTATCATTTCATTCTTATTTTTAGCAGGCGAATATTTTGAATGTCAATTTATTGTATCATTCTTAAACTTGTCCCAATTATTTTTAAAAATTACTCACAGTTTGCACAGTAATATTTTCATAAATCCATTCATTTCTCTGCCAACAAATATTGCTAAAAACCTTTTCTTCATTTAACTTACGCAATGGAATCAAAATTTCAATTGTATCCACTTTATTAAATTACAACATTATGAATTTTTGTGAAACTTCATAAATTGTGAAATCTTGTAGATAAAAAGGAGACAGCTGCAAGTATCGACCAATTAAAAATTACCCCTTTCAGAACGTTTCTTCCATGTTCATCGTGCTTGGATAATTTAAAAAATTTCATTTACAATATTTCTCTGCATGTGAATTTCAAAAGATGGATGCTCAATAAAATAATAATAATAAACACTTTAGAGTACGTAATCATAACTTCAGCAACGTTTAAAAACCGTGAGTGAAAAATTAGGTTTTTAGTTCATTGAAATAATAAAAATAATTGCTACACATTTTAGTCCATTAATTAAAACAAACAAAAATTATAGATATTAATGAATCTATAATAGTTTTGCCAGTTTGTGAAGGTTGATCAAAGTTTTTCATTTAAGTGATCTTTTCTTCCAGTCATAAAACTCAGATGGGAGAAAAGTGGCTTAAAAATGGCAATACAAAAATTTGAATATTGTGCTAAATCATAATTAATTTATATATAAAGATAAATACAGAGGATCGTGAATTTTTTATTATAGAATTAATTGGTAAAATCTGGGTTTGGGAATCAAGTTGCTGTGGTAAAGCAGCAAGTTATTGGTGGTCTAGTCATAGATGCATCATCGGAGTTCTCTTGATGTTAAAATCTTCTTATAATTTGTAATTATTTTTTTATCAAAACAAAAATAATATTCACAAATATCTTTTAAAAATTTAAAAGCTAATATTTTCGTAAATTATTAATTCTTAAAGCATGTTAAAAATTTTAATTAAAAATTTTCCGTTGTAACTCTAAAAAAATAAATTAACTAATTGGAAATTTGTGTATTAATTTATCTAATTGAAGTATATTTTACATCAATCGTGCAGATAATAAAATTTTTATTTTTCGCTTACAGATTTTTGTTGATGCCAAAAACGTCATCCCAAAAATAATACCATGTTCTGGCATGATAAAAAGGTCTTTCACATGAGGGCAAAGGGATCTCTAAATAAATCCGTTATTACTTTTATTTGCCTCTCCTTTCATATTGGTCACATAGTCAAATTCTAATTTCTCATTGTTATTTTTATAACAGTTTGACTTATGTAATCATTCACTAGGATTCTTATTTTTAGATTTTAATTCCAAAGGTTATTAATTTTTCCTGGCTATAATTTTCTTTTTGAAAGGTCTAGAAACTCGAGTGAAGTGCACTGCTTAGGGAACTTGAGTTGACCTTAAGAATATTTTTTAATTAAATAAGTGTTGATTACCTTTATAAAATATATATCATCAAGCTTTTTTATTATATTACTGAAATTTACTATTGATTTCTTGCACTAAATTTAATTAACATTATATTTATGCGAAAATTGTTGAGCTTAATATGGATTTAAATTCTAACGATTCTGACTGTGATGAATTAATTTTATCTTCTGAAGATTAATACTCTAAATCGGAAAGTGAATCTGATGATGATACTTTAAATGCAGCTCGCTGTAGAGCTCCTATTGACTTGCAAGCACCTTCTAATGCTCCTCCAAATTTTCAATTTACTTCGACTCTTAGTATCAGTGCATGGGTAAAAAACTTCCCTTGGGAATTAGATGATTCGATGATGTCTTTCAGAATTTTTTTTCGTAACACGGTGATAAATTACATTATGGAAGAAGCAAATAAATGTGCTGAAGCCTTTTTCAACAAATCCAATTTGACAACATCCTTGAAAGTATTAAATTGGAAAAATACAGATATAAAAAAAACTACATCTACTTTTTGGTTTCCTTTTACGGCAAGGAATAATGCCCAAATCTGCTGAAACATGGTACTATAGTATAAGATCTATTTTAAGCACATCTTTCTTGTTATTTTATTAGGCTTAAAATTTCTTCTAGACGACATTTTAAAATATTTATATGGTACTGATTATCAGCCGCAATGTTACAAATATATAAAAACACTGTAATTTTTAATTTTTAATTTGTAATGGCATTTTTTTACTTTAATTTTTAAGTATGCATGTAAATCAGTACTCATTATTAAGTTCTGAATTCGCAGCCTTGTAATAGGTTTAAATAGAATGTATGTAATTCAGCCTTTATTGCATTTGTTTAATTTCATTAATATCTAAGACTAACTTTGTTTTAATGCAATGTATTAATTGTAATTGGATATTTATTCATTATTAATTATTATTAATATTATTAATTATTATTAATATTATTATTAATATTATTCATTATTATTAATATTATTAAGTATTAATATTATTCATTATTATTAATATTATTAATTATTAATATTATAATTATTATTAATTATTATTAATATTCTTCATTATTATTAATTATAATTGGACATTTACTCATTTCATTATTCAAAGCAATATGAAATTCAATAATCGAATTTTGTTGAATACAAATAAATGTTTATATAATAATTTTCCATTTATTATAAACTAGCCGCATTTGGCGACCAGCCGATTAGTCAATATTTATTCGGACAAAAGGGTTCGATGAATTTTAACTTAGTCTCATAATAAGTTTTTCAGCAAAATATTTTTTAAGCTCTAAATTTCGATAGCCATATGATTCACTTGCACTATTATATAGGCCTTAATCTGTCCTATCTTTGAACTCCGCGTCTCTCTCTGATTTTCTATCAGCGCACGCAAAATTCAGTTTTAAATTAAAATGGAAATGAAGCTTCCATTAATATAAAGATTTCTTTACTCAATCTAAGTATGTCATTAAATTAAACTAAGAATTGAGAGCAGAGTAGTTGATGTTTTATGTTCACTACAGAAATTGAAAAGTTATAATTTTTTTATAATTTATAATATCTCAAAGAATTGTTCAGCAAAAATTTCCCAAAATAAATGAAACATTCAGTTTTTAATTTTATTTTTAGATGTATATAAATGATCTCAATAATAATAATACATATTTTTTGGTTTATAAATATATTTAAAAAAATTATGGTTTCAATTCCTTTGGTCTTATAGATTCATATTCTGTAAAATATTCTTAATATTTCAACTTCTCAGTAAATAAATAAACATTTCTATCTTCTTCAAATATGACTGATTTATTCAGTACTTATCTTCTTTATCAATTCTTGCAAATTTAGAACAATCATCATTTTCATATTCTAGGCCAATTATTCTAGAGTAATCATGATTGGTTTCTTTAAGATCTTGATAAAGTGATCTGAAATCGCCAATTTTTATCGAATAGTTATATTGAAATTTGCATAGATCGATCAGCTTGGATAATTGATTTAGTTGATTGGAGTGCCACTTTTTTTTATTTTAAGGAGGACTTATTGTCTGTAGAATATTTTGTTAAATATGATTCACATAGCAGATGATATATGTAAAAATTTAAAAGTCGTAATTCATCACCATTTCTTCTCTCAATCTACTAATTTTATATTTCACTTAGAGCATTTGTTAAGAGATGTATGTCTCTCCCAAAAAAATTAAGAAATTAGATGTTGGGCTCCGATTACAGAAGATACCTTGTAGATGTTAAGCCATATTTTCCTTAAATAAAACTGTTTAATTGGATTAGTAATATATGTATAGTAAAATATCACAGAAAACGTCTCCATGCATTTATTTCCCAAAAATACCATGTTTCATATTTGTTTCATTTTATGCAGACACGTGCCTAAAATGACATTTTTATATGTTTAATTTGGAATGATAGTTGATTTATTTTTTCTCACCTGAGAACATGATATTGTTTTGGTTAGAAAATTTTGATATCTCCGAAATATACGGGTAAATAATATTTTTATCTGATTTTATAAATTTTGCATTATTGATTTTTACGTATACTTGTTTGAAAGAAGATGCGTTTACAAATAACTGACCTGGTTTTACCAGTATAGCTTTAATATTGCGTATGCTTAACGCTGAAAGAAGATGCATTTTTATTTCGCATGATTCATTAAAATGTGGAGATAATTTACTATCACGAAGGCGAATTCTTTGATTTGCACAATATATCTCCTTCACATAAGTAAAAGTAACAATTCAAAACATGTCTTCTTGTTTGAAAAATTTAAAAAAAATCACGAATGCAAATATATTTTATTTCTACTTATTATCAATTGCTTTTTGTTCGTCGTTTCTTTGAAATGATGTCATCTTCGAGTTCGTTTAAGAATTCTTACTTTTTAATAAATAATCTCGCTCTCAGAAGATTATCATTTGGTGGTTTTTTAAAAATTCTTTTTCTGTTTTAACTGTCACACTTTCATAATATATTTTTATTATGTATTTTTATTTATTTTAATTCTTTAATTGAATTAATAATTTTGATATTGCAAACGATCAAGAAATTTTTTTTCTTGCATTTATTGTTTAAAAAATATCACATTTCCTATTTATTTCATTTCATATAATCACGTGATAAAAATTATATTTTTCTGTTTTATTTCTGCTAGCAATTAACTTATTTTTTTAATCAGAACTTCTGAAATCTATAGGCAGCATATTATTATAAGCTGATTTATTTTATATCCTCGAAAAGAAAAAAATTATTATTATTTTATGTGAAATAAATTGTTGAAAAAAACGATTAAATTGAATGTTTAAAAATTCTTAGTTTTAATTTATAGGTCAAAGCATCAGTATCATTGAAAAGCTAATTTTTTTAGCTTTAACTTGATGCAAAAATCAATTTTGTACTGTAATATTTTCGGAAGCTATAGCGAAAAAACTTCAAAATTTGGCTTATTTTTTAGTTAATTAAAATTTTATTTAAAAATAAAAAAAGGGGCTCTGACGTGCACATTCCCGGCACCCTAGGTATACATGTACCACATTTGGTAGCTGTTGGTCAAACGGTCTGTCTTGTACAGCGCGAACACACACACTCA
>JAOUZG010003505.1:655520-670709 GCA_026289955.1 Argiope argentata
ATTGATAACAAAAGCATTAAATTTATATAGATTTTAAAAACTGAAATCTCATCTCTTAAAAAGTCAATTAATGAAGCTCTTACGATAGAGATATTTTCCTTGCATTTTCCCCCAAAATTTTCTTTGTTTAAATTCAGTAAGTAAGCATTAAAATCGTTTTTATTACGATCATATGAAATATAAATCTATAACATTTACAAGCATTTTATATATGTTATACCTGTTTTTATTATTTTTTGGTCAATATTATATTTTAAAAAAACTATTTCTGGTAAAAAATATCATGTACTTGTATCTTGAGATTTAAGATCGGAAGATAACTTAGAACACATAAATCATTGCCTCAGAATAATACATAATTTTAGCAAAAAATTTTGGATTCCTACATTTGCTTAAAAAGTCCAGGATCAAAAATTGATTCCAGACAGAATTTCATCTACACTTAAACATCTCAGCAGAACTAAATCCGATGTTAAAAACCACGAAGTTTTCCCTGTTTATGAAATGTGGATTGAAAGCTCTTATAGTTTGCATTACTTTCCACTGTCTTTTTAGTTATAAACTTAGTGAAATTAGAGTAGAAAACTTTTCCGTACATAAGGAGTATTTCTTCATTTCTGGATTTTAGAGTATTTTCAGTTTAAGCATCAAGCATCCTATTAAAATAACATTTGTGGGAAAATCCTGGTATGACAAAAACACAATTATCAGAAAATAAGATTTCAAAACCCATGCTTCTTATTTTTTAAAAACTTTATTTTTAGCTATAAAACTGGATGTTTAAAAATATACTTTTATAAAATTTAAGATTAGAAAACATTAGACGATGAAATTATATTAAGGATACAAGTTGAAATAATTTAATACTTTCAAAATTCGACCAATTGATATATGTGATTACATAAAATATACAATAAATATATCTTTTTTTTAGCATTTATTAAAATGCTTCTATTTATTTGCATTCCTTGCCTGATTTTTGATACTTTGAAAGGATTTTTAATACATGTCAAAATTGAAAAATTGAATTAAACATAAAATAACACATGGGTGCTAAGCTTCAAAAATAATTTAAAAGCAGAGTTGGATATTGATAAAATATTATCTTATGAATAATTATTAACTATAAAAAGAATTTAAAGAAGAATATACCATACAATTTCAATGTAAATCGTTTTTAGATTTCATTATGACTTTTCTTGAGATTTTGAATCGAAGTTTTATCGATTTCTATACATAATGCGATTGATTAATTAATCTGTTGTTTCTTTTACATTCAGCACCTGTCATCATTAACAATAAAAAATGGCGTTGGAACTGATTAACAATTCATCATGTCAAGCCATTTTTCAATGAATGGATTTCAATGTAATAAAGAATAACATGACTAACAAATAAATTGTTTTTTTTTGCATTTTATGTGATTCTTCTTTATTTTCTTTCTCTACATTTTTACAGTCAATTTCTCTTTATGGAATGAAAACTCTTCCCAAATGGAAAAAGAATGTTGCACACAAGTGACAAATTATATTTTAGGATATTGTAAATTTTAAGACACAGCAGTTACAATATTGTTTTACGACATTTAAACAGTATAAAATATATGACGTTACTTAGATGTTTCAATAAAGAGTTTCAATATTGTTCAATATAGGTTTCCTATATTATACGATAGAGTTTCTTAATATTTTTCAAGTAAGTTTCCTTATATTGTTCAATGATTTCGTCAATAACATATAGTGTACTTTCACCACTTCGCCTTGGCTTTCATACATATAATTAAGATTCATGTTTAATTTATATTTTTCTATAAGTTTTAACTATTTTCTTTTTAAGAAAGTATAAAAACAGTAGTAATTTACATTTTTAAAAGCTTTACTTTATTGATATTTTAATAAAAAATATATATACTTTTGTTTTATTTCCAATTATTTGCTGCAAAATTGTTAAAATTTTATGAAAATATCATAACTTTTTAGTGAAATTTAATCAAAAACATCGTGATCTAATGAAATAAAAATTAGTTGGTTAAAGTTTTCATATATTCAAACCGAAAAATTTCTCTTAATTTTCCTTATCCAATTCAAACCCGTAACTAGAGACATGAATTTTCTCATGCGGTCAGATAGAGAGTCTAAATGTCTCCTTCGTTATATTTCTTTTTTATTCTTTGTAAACAGCATTGAAATTTATTTTGGAAACATAGTTCATTCTGGAAATTATGTAGTTACCAAATATATTTAAAATATTTATTGTTATAATATTACATCTTGGAAAGATGTTATAAGAAAAACCTAAACAATCTTTTCATGAGCATTTATTTCTTTTAAACATTACGGAATTACACTAACGTTAATTGCTGTTAGAATTTAACAAACAAAAATGGGGATTACAATGTTTTTAAGTATTATATTAAGAATATATTTTTATACGAGTTCAAACCCACCAGCCGAAGATTCTCCATGTTTATGGTGACTGGAACACGTTAAATCGGTCGTGGCCACAAAGCCCTCCATTTCTAGAGTAACACCAAAGGGGGTACTGGGTCAAAGGTGATCGTTCTCTGTTCCATATCTAAATTACGACCTGTGAATGGATAAATGGAAGACATGAATGAAGTCTGCCCCGTAAAAAGGGTTTGGGACGTGTGTAAGCTAGAAGCCATACTTCTGACCTCGAGTGCTCTGGGATCTATACCCTCAAAAGCTACTACCCCTCCTAATTGTAAAGCGGAACGCAAGAACAATAACAACAATAACATATTTTTATTCTTTTTTGCATTATTCTGGGTAAAAGCAATTTCAGAGACATCCAATTGAATGACTCCTTAAATAACACAAAAACTTTGAAAATTTTGTTCATACTTGCATTTGTCTTTTGCAGCATACTGCTGAAAGAATGACGTGAAGTTATTGAGAAGAGGATTGTATTCAACGGAAAATACAATGTGATAATCAGAATTAATGAACAAAGTTGATTCATTTTGACTTCCACCTCCAGTTATAAGATAATTTAATTATTTCGTTTCACAGTTTTATTATCAGGGTTCACTAGGATGTTTGCCGACACTTCTTGATTGTACTATGTCGAATTTATGATAAAATTATCTTTTCATATTTAATATCAAAGGTAAAACACAAAATCATTTCTTTTTTCTGAGAGGGGAAAGCAGTGCAAAAGACATAACAGGCCAAAATAAATAAAACGTCCAAACATAGAAGATTTATATCGTAATATGTATAAAAATTTCACAAATTAGTTTTATTTTTGTTTTAAAGCAAATGCATCTGAAATATAAATTAAATTAAATGATGTTATATATAATTTAACACAAATATTCGAATTCCAAGCTACTTTTAAAAATTCCTTTAATGTTTTATGCTTCTAAAAAGAGGCTGAGGTAATCTCTTGATTTCCCACTAGACGATTCTTGATATGAAATGTGACTCCAATAATTATCCGACTTGTAAAATGATGCACTTTAAGATAAAAGCAAACAGCGAAACAGTATAAATGTATAGTAGAGAAGGAAGTCATAATAACGAATGTTACCCATGTATCATCTCATTGACTTGATCCCTACTAGAAGTAACCAATCTTACATTTTTTGAGCTACTTTAAACTAAGGACTAGCAGAAAGTTCTCAGGGTCAGAGGACTCAAAGTTCGAAACCCGATTCCTTTCAGATTTCGTCCTAGTGCACATTAAATTCATATCAAGCGTCAAGCTCTTTCCGTTTCGTTTTTCAGGACGGACGTTTTTAGATGGGAATCAACTATAATCTGTGTGATTTCTGTAGGCGCTCCAAGGACATTTGATTCCCCACTCTTCACTCTTCCTCCTTCTTCGTTGTCATGGTTTCAACAAAGATTGTTTTTTCCCCACTCCAGTACGTTTCAGTAAGGAAATTAAACTGGCAATGTAAGCCAACAATTTTATTCAAATGTTGAATCTGAGATATTTTTTAATAAATAAAGAAATAATAATTATTATTTTAAAAAACACAGATATAGTGGTTTCTGTAAAACTTTCTCACACAGTGTTTAATAAAGATTCCAAAAATAACTTGCATGGGATTATAAAATAATTATATTTATGAAATAATTAATCTTTGGCATGAATTTAACATTTTTTACTGAATCAACCGCCTGATTCTCGGTCCATTATTTGGTGGTTAATCCCGGAAAAAATGGGCCCTTTAAAGTGAATTTTTCAGACAGTTTTTAAAGTCAACAAACAACAAAATATTTACTGTTTTCACTTTATTGAAATTAATTTTCATTAAAAAATACTTAGGTGATTAAAATATGACAAATTTTCGTTATTTCTGCTATTTCCAAAATACTCCTTTTGAAGTAAGCAACAATAAACCAATTTTCTTTTAATGTAATAAATATAATTGCCAAAGTAATGAAATCTATAGAATGATAATTGTTTGGAACGCTCTAATTATTTTATTTACTGACCAATTACATTAGATTTTTTTTGTTAATTTATCTACTTGTATCACTAAAACTTGAATTTAAAGCCAGAATGTGTCTTGTCATAGCCTAAAAATTCAATTCCTTATGTATTAGATATCCTATTCAAGTAAAGACATAATTAAAAAATTTCTTTAAATGAAAATGCCCTTTTTATCATGTCAGAACGTGATGTCTTTGGGATGAGATTTTTAAAATCAACAAAAATCCATAGTTGAAAAAAATATATTCTGCACGAGCATCTCAAAAAATAAGCTTTTAGTAACGCTTTGCGATTGCATTTACAAAAGCCCTGATTTTTTTAAAAAAATAATTTAATGACTACTGTAAATAAAAACCTAGAAAAATGTCATTTTGAGCACGTGATTACATGAAATGAAATAAACAGGAAATGTGATATATTTTTTAAAAAAATAAGTGCGAGACAAAGTTTTTTGGATCATTTCCAATACTTAAGTGACTCATTCAATGAAACAATTAGAATTAATAACAATATCATTTAATTGCACGAGCACGTGGTACTTGGTCATTCAAGAAATGATGCTCTGACATGATACATTCAAATATGCAGTGCAGATTTCATTTTAATCTTTTTAATTATATATCTTCTTTATTTTTTTAAATATAATTATCTAATAAACATCATAACGCAAATGTTTAGAAGAAACAATTTCTTAGTGAGAACTTATCAGTTTTACCGCCAGATAAAAGGTGAATATTACAAGGAGAAGGACCCTTAATCACAAATCACTCTCTTATCAATGCGAGAAATGTGCATTCTCTATAGCTCCTCTAGATGCTCGCCAAGTTTTCCTGCCAAACATAATTAAATCCCAGAAAACATAATGCGAGCGTAAATGAATCCTACAATCTCGAACAAAGTATAAAGCAGAAAGCTATCTGGATACCTTAACAGCTGTGTAAAAAAAAAAGCCTCAGCGTTGCGAGTCAGAAAACCAGGAAGAAAATGTGACCTTGAACAACCTACAGAAAATACACAGACTATAAGATGTTAACCTCGTCTTTTCGCCAAATATTAATTTTTTGGAACCAATTCCGAAAATTATCTTGAGCAACTTCTAACCAACGAAATAACACAAACAAATTAAACCATATTAATATTACATTAAATTCGAGCGTCATTGTAACAAAATTGAAAATATGAATGATTTCTGATTATAAAATGAAAAAATAGATTACTGAGAAAAACATAATAATTATTTGTCCCCATAGTGTGCAAATGAACCTTAAAATTTCTACAGATTAAGAATCTGTATCTTAATGAGTCTTTCTTAAAAAGTATCATTATATATATATATATATATATATATATATATCATAGAAGAAACTCAACAAATTGCGAATCCTAAACTGCTACTGAATAAAAAAATGATATAAAATTTATTCCAGTACAATGTATTATTTTATCTGAAAAAATTCATAAAGGTATTAGCTCGTTATATGAAATCCCTGCTTAAAACTATGAATACTAAAATTTTTGCGTTTTTCAATCACCTAACAGAAATTTTTAAGTCAAAAGAATGCCAATTGCACTAATAAAGAAAGATTTATTTATTCGATATATCTACCATAAAGTAAGAGTGTTCTTTTTCAAAAAAAGAAGAAAAATTGACACTCTATTATGTGTAACTTGATATAGTGCTGAGGAAAAGAAGTTATCAGGTACCTTCCTTTGTTTGTAATAGCTGCAAGTATCATTAGCGTCAAAAGGGAAAAATCCGTTAAATTATTCCAAGAAAAAAGTATGAATATCAAGATCTTTATGTCTTTCAATTTCCTATGAGAAATCCGCAAGTCAAAAGAATGCAAGTTGCACTGATAAAAAAGATTTATAAATTCAATGTATCTTCCCGGAAATAAGAATACTCCTCTGCAAAACTTTTTGCATCAAAATTATGTTGAACTTCATACAGTACTATGGAAAAGTGATAATAAGGTTTTTTTTTCATTTGCAAGAACTGCAGGTATCAATAGTATCAAAAGGGAAAAATACGTTGCCTTGTTCCAAGAATATAGTATGAATATCAGGATTTTCATGTATTTCAGAATGCTGACTCTAACAGAAATCCATAAGTCAAAAGAATGCCAATTGCACTGATGAAGAAAGATTTTTTTACTCGATATATCTTCCATAAAGTAAGAAGGTTCTTTTTCAAAAACTTTTGCCTCACGATTATGCGTAACTTCATATAGTGCTGTGGAAACCAACCAGGTAACGATATAATCATACGTCTTGCCTCATTTGCTGCTTCATTTGCAAGAGCTGCAGGTATCAATAGCATCAAAAGAAGCATAAAACGCTGCATTATTCCAAGAAATAAATATATAAATTGTGTTTTATTCCATTTCAGCATAAAAGCAAAAAAGAAACTTTGCCAAAATAATCCAATCAGGTTAAACGATACATCTATAAACACTGGGAAAGAAACAAAATCATCCAAAAAGTTCATTGTACCTGTTAACTTTTCGTAAATTTTAAATATCTTATTGTAATTATGCTGAAGAATTAATTCATGTGATTTAAAAATGAACTGACTAAGTTGCGATTTCATGCAATAACAAACAAAGCAATAATATGCTGCCAAAGCAGAAAACAATCCATGGAACAAAAGAGTAATTAAAATACTAGAAAGAGAAAACACAGCTACACAAAAGTCTTTTAATTCTTCT
The DNA here is from genome assembly GCA_026289955.1 of Argiope argentata. NCBI lineage: Eukaryota > Metazoa > Arthropoda > Arachnida > Araneae > Araneidae > Argiope > Argiope argentata. The sequence continues at coordinate 662,693 of JAOUZG010003505.1, forward strand.
GGTACTAAAGGTGAACTCCTAAATGCTTTTTCTTCAATAGATCTCCACTTTGAATTAAAGTATACTGATTCCAGGTAAGTCGTTAAAGCAAGCACAAAAATGAAATAAAGTATCACTGAAATCTTTAGTCTCTGTCTGACAGCACGTGTTGTTAAATTTATTCTATCTATTTTTTCCAATAGAAGTATAATTTTGTGTCTGGAACTATAAACAACGAAATATTCAACAGTTTGTAGAAGAAGAAGAAATGTTATTAACCATTCTTTCTTAGAAAAATAAATTCTAAGACAGACAATTCGATGAACTAAAAGGGAACATAAAAATATTGGAAATAAAATGTTTGGCAAATTCCATAATGTTTTCAGACACTTGATGTTTTTGAAGGAGGCAGGATATTCAATGGTTTCCATTCCTGTAACATGAAAAAGAAATAAAATCGGGCCAAACACCGTTTTCAGCTGATTATTATTATTTATTCTAAGAGGAATGATTTCTGACTTCATATCTTAATTAAGTTATTAAGTCTTTATTAAGTTATTTATCATAATAAAATAAATAACTTTTTTACTATGTTAAAATCGTTGATTTAAGTGCTTTTTTTTCTTAATTTCACCAAGTTAAATAATTTCTTAGTTATTGATTCTTTATTTACAGTTTCCCGATTATCTTCAGAAAAAAATACTGTCTAATAACATTTCTGATAATGAAGACTATAGCAAATAATCTTTTTTAGACAAAATCGAGTATCAGTATCTATTTTACAAAAACTTATACCATTGTAAATTGAAGAAGGATTAGGAGTTTTTGCAATAAATCATAATTTGCACTTTTCAAGTGCTTTTTGTTGTGTTAAGAGTTGCCTTGGCTACAAGTAGGATAAATGATACGTTTTAAAATTTAATATTTGCAATAACATCATGCTTAATGGGCGTAAAGACTCATAACAGAATAAATATTAGGAAATAGCAATCATTTAGATCAAATTGATAGAAATTCTGAATATTAAAATCCCTACTATTAATCTTTGAAAAATATTAAACAATTTAGTCAAGTGCTATATCGGAAAATGTGTTAACTTAATTAGTTACCAAGTGTTATTCAAATTACATAAAACAACTCTATGAATTTCGTATCTTTAGTTCAAAGTTATCTAGAATTATGTTTTATAATTGATTCCTTGGACATACCTATATCTGACTCAGTTGCCTTTACTTACGGAGAGCTCTTTTTTTAAGACTAAATTTGAGAATAAACATAGTATCAGGTCAGTGTGGAAGAAAATTAAAATTATAATTTGGTGTCCAAAGAAAGATAAATTTATTACAATTTTAAATTTGGTAAAACTTTGAGAGTGAATGATTAAATAAAAAATTAATTAAAACTATTTTAAATATCTTTAGAATATTAGTAAACAATATTATAAATTGTTTTCAAATTTAAAAAAATTATACAGGGAAAAAATTTTAAGTTTTCAGTAAATTATATCGTTGAAAAGATATTTTTTTAAATATTAAAGTGCAATAAAAATGGTTTCATGTAGCGATTAATCCACTGAAGAATTTTTTTAAATTAAATAAGTCTTTTAGTAATTACAATTGTGAAGAAAGCGCTTTCTTATTGAGCAATTGACAATTTGAATAAAAGCTGTATAATCCCTTTCATTCTATGCATTATGTACCATGCTGTCGTTGTCATGAATTTTTGGTATACACTATTCATAATATAAATATTTTTTGTTATGTTTAATCATTTATTTTAAAATGTGTTTTTAGAGAATAAAAGCTAATTAAGTATTCAAAATCGAAAACAAGCAACAAATCTCATTCTAAATTATTATGACCGCAAATGTTTTTATTATTATTGTGGTATATTTTCTTAAAAACAGATGGCGTTCAAACAGATATTCACACGCTGTGAAATTAATTGGATGTGAATATATAAACATTGTGAAAACAAGGAAAACTTTTGCCGCCCTATATAATGGAAGTTTGTGGGTAATAATACAAAAATCATGACATATACTTCAAAATATTTTATATTTTTTAGACCTTAAGGCAAGATTTTGTTCTAGTACAATATGAAACAAATGTCAAACACTTTTTCATGCTGTTTTTAATCGTGTGAAAACATGATGTTGTTTTTATATCTCCAATATTTACAGGTAAAAAATATTTTTACCTGCTTTTAGCATTGCATTATCATTAAGTATGGTTCTTTGAAGCAAGGTCATTTTAAAAAGGTTGGCATGCTTTTACCGGAATTGCTTTATTATTAAGTATGCTTCTTCACAACAGACGCGTTTTTAAAAGGTGACGTAGAACTATGATATCATTGCCATTATTTCGTTTCAAAATCGGTAGAGCTCAAAAACTAAAACAAATGTAATGCTCCAAACTAAAGTAGCCTTAAAAACTAAAGTAAAGGTAATTAATAGGTTATTACATGTAATTTTTGATATATTTCTGATGATAATATAATAAACATTTATCATATTATATAAAATCTTTTCCCTGATCAATATATAAGAAAATAATTCCACTTGCCATATATAAAGACTAAGCATGACTTTTTTTAAATTTTCGTTAAAATCTTAAATAAAAGCTTTATGGTAAAAACCTTAATAATCTTAATCTTAATCTTAAATCTTAATAAAGTTTTTTTCATTTAAAGATACTAGTAAAATTTAATTGAACTGCAAAAGCAGAATATATATATATATATATATATATATATATATATATATATACACTGAAGTGACAAAAGTCATGGGAAGACTCTTAATATCGTTCGGTCCTCCTTTTGCCCGGCGAAGTGCAACAACTCGACGTGTCATGGAGTCCACAAGTCGTTGGAAATCCTCTGCAGGAATATTGAGCTATGCTGTCTGTATAGACGTCCATAATTGTGAAAGTGTTGATGGTACAGGAATTTGGACCTTTCGATGATGTCCCATAAATGCTCAATGGGATTCATATCGGGGGATCTAGGTGGCCAGATCATGCGATGGAATTGTCCGGAATGTTCTTCAAACCAATCACGAACAGTTCTGGTCCGGTGACATAGCGCATTGTCATCCATAAAATTCCCATCGTTGTGTGGGTACGTGAAGTCCATGAATGGCTGCAAGTGATCTGCAAGCAGCTGAACATAACCATTTCCAGTTAATGATCGGTTCAGTTGCACCAGAGGACCAGATACATGCCATGTAAAAACAGCCCACACCATTATGCAGCCACCAACGCTTGAACAGTGCCTTGCTGACAGTTTGTGTCCATGGGGTCTGCGCCACATTCGAACTCTACCATCAGCTCGTAACAACTGAAATCTTAACTCACCTCTAGGGACCAGTCGATATGCTCACGAGCCCAGGAGAGTCGCTGCAGGCGATGTCGTGCTGTCAGTAAAGGCACTCGAGTCGGTCTTCTGCTGTCATAGCCCAAGGAAAACAAATTTCGCAGCACAGTAGAATCGGGCACGTCCCTCGTACGTCCCACATTGATTCCTGCAGTTATTTGACGAGGTGTTGCGTGTCTGTTAACATTGACTATTCAACACAGACGTCGGTCGTTAAGTGCAGGTGGTCGCCCACTGCGCTGTCCATGATGGGATGGGATGCCTGAAATTTCATACTCTCGGTACACTCTTGATACTGTGGATCTCGGAATGTTGAATTCACTAACGATATATATATATATATATATATATATATATATATATATATATAAAGTGATTGTGTATATATTATGTATCTATCAAAAGAATAGAGGCTCAAGAATTATCTACTGAAACTAAAATTTGGCACACAATTTAATTCTACATTTAAATGATAATTTTGTGTAGAAAAATAATATTTTGAATTAATCAAAGAATTATTCATTTAATTTTATCATATAACTATTTTGAAGTGATAAATTCATAAAATATTTTAAAAACTAAAATTAGTAATATAAATTTAAAAAATATCTATCAATTTATTCTTTGCTTATTAGGAAAAATTTTGGAAGTTAGGAAAATGTTTTAGATACTTTTTAATAAATAATTACAATTGTTATTCTCGGGTTCCACTTTGCAACGGAAAGAGGGCAGCAGTAGCTTTTGAGGATAAGGACCTCAGAGCAACCGAGGGCAGAAGGCTGACTTCAGAGGGCAGAGGCAGAAGGCTGAAGTTTGTTTTGAATAGTTAGTCATTTGACAGCTATTTAAATTATGTATATATATTTTAATTTTAATAATGAGCTTTTTATGGTGTAACGCCACTTTCGGCACACACCTAATTATAATCAGAATACACTATGGACATAACTTAAGACATTTAAATTGCGCGACATAAGTATATAATAATTTGGTGGGAATACGAACATGGAGTTATAAAAATAATATCTGAAATCATGTATATTCAATACTCCCGGCGAACCACCTGATCATCTGAGACGATTCTTTTTCCAAAAAAATGTTTTTAAAAATGTTTTATTGATGAATGAAAATAGTGAGAGTCACAATCAGATAATATTACTTCATGAGATACTGTTTTGATGATTTACCAGAAAAATTATTCTTTTTCAGCCAATCGAATTATTTTATTTACGTTTGTTGTGTCTCAATTTCCACAAAGATTAAAAAACTTTGGTGGATTGTTTCTAAAGACAATTTTTAATGTATAATCCAGTGTTTCGCAACGGGGGGCCTATGCCTCACAAGGGGGCTCGGCCGTCTCGCAAGGGGTAAATTTGAAAATGGCTAGATAACGGTGCCAAATTTTACAAAAATAGAAAATTTTTAAATAATAATTAGGAATAATTTCGTTTGACAACACCAAAATATCAACTGGAGTAATTGGTGGAGTCGAGAAAACTTCCAGTCCACCTCGGAACGTGCGTTCTGTAGGGGGGAGGGACACCAGAGAGTTTAAAAACCTGCTGAAAAACGCAATTGTTCGCACCTAATTGACCCATCGCATCTCCTGTTGTGTTTCACATCATTCTATTGGTGTTAATCTGAAACAAGTGTCCGTGAAAACTGTTTCAAAGGCTCGTTGTTTTTATAAATGTACATATATATTGTATAGATATATTGGTATGCATTTTTATTTATTTATTTTTATGTGCATGACTTTCCAGAAAATTTTGTTAAGTGGAAAAAATATAGGTACCTTTTGATTTGTGGCAGTGTAAAAGTGTTTAGTATAGTAGTTTTAAAAAGTTTAGTAAAAAGTTTTTAGTATACGTTTATTCTATGCCATAGTCAATTTACACATATTTTGATATTATTTTTATTTCTTATAGCCTAGTGAACAAATGAATTTTTTAATGCTAAATATTATGTATACAACATAGGAGGAGGGGGCGTGGAAACTTTAGAAAGTTTAAAGTGGGACATGGCACAAAAAAGGTGGAGAAACACTGGTATAAACATATTTTTTTTCTTTTCTTCTCGATATTGTATTTCAATTGATATAAAATTATAAACAAGTGTCGCTGCACATAAAAAATATTATAAATTAAGAAAGATTTAAAGCTATTGCAAGCAATCAATATTATTGCCAAATGTATTGTTTTTCATTTATGTTTTTCCATGGTAACGTGAGAAAAACATACGAGTCTCCGATAACCATTTCCAAAAGAACCTTCAATAATTCTCATTTATTTGATAAATAGGATAAATATTTAAAAATAGCTTTTGAATTTAGTAGACTATAATAATAATAAAATGAAATTATTTTTGAAAGTAACCGCTGTTAAAAGCTTTGGAAATTTAAGCGATGTCATCAAATCTTCTTATCGACAGCTTTATTGATTTATTTAGTAGGGAAAATATTATTCAAATAATATCATGAAATCACTTCTTAGATTTCGAATCACGAGACAAAAACAAAATGGCTGAATGCGTTTCGAGGATTAATACGTCTAGAGCGATTGCAGAAGATTTTACGTATTAAGTCTTCCATGAGGAAATTTACAGAAATTATGGAAGTATTCATGTTAACATGTTATCATGTCGTTATAGTATGGATATGCAAATCCAGTTTGCAATCAGTATGCAAATTTAACCCATTTTGAAGGTAAACGAAAAAACTGTAAACACTTGAAGAATTTCGCGAATCATTATAGCGAAATTAATATTATTATAAAAATACACTTTAGCAAATTTTGAGTCAGATTTAAAAAAATATTAAAATTATGAAAAAGCGTTTAGGAAAATCATGTAATGGTTTACTCATTAGAAAAATAGCTTATGAATTTAACCCCAGAAAGGCAAGCTTTAAAAAACTAACAAGAATGATAGCCATTCGTCTCCTAGACGAAGTGTACTTAAAATCTATTTTTAAAGCTAATTTAAATAAAATTATACTGCCTGCAGATGATTTCATAGCTCTCGATTGTCAAGTAGGATAAAAATATTATATATTTATTTTCGAAGCAATCTTTCCGCATATATGCGTGATGTTCTCCGCACATTACTCTTGAACATAACAAACAAAATTTGCACGTCATTCTTCAAATTATATGCGCAAAATGCACAAAATTTTCTTTTTTTAATTTGAGATTGTTCAGGTCATTGAATGTTTAAATTCAATTTTAGAAGTTCACCTATAATAGTCCTTGTTGATCGGGACAAAGTTGATATGTTGAGATGCTTCTGCATCCATTGAGCAAGAAGAACTTCAATAAAATCTTCATCCGATTCATTCTCAGAAGTAGAATTATCTTCCTCACTTAATTCTTTCAATAATTCACGGATAGCTTCTGACCTATGTCAAAAATTTTCTCCGTGAAAACGTTTCGACATCTCCAAACATGCACAGAAATATCTTCTTAATACTAACGGGAGACATAACCATTCATCTCTGAGATGACTATTGTTCTGGATATACTACAAGCAGAAATATTTCGGGGAAAAGGAATGTCTTCATCTAAAGTTCCCAAGGTCAGATTAAGGTACTGAGTAGGACAATCAATTTACCATTATACGAGAAGAAAACTCAAAGTTATTTTTTAAGCGTTCGTCCAGGAGATAAGTTTTTAGCATTCTAGGGTTAAAGAGGACGTTATCACAGATTTGTATAATTTTATACTGCAGAATTATTAAAGAAAGGCATTCTTGTTGTCTCTTATTGCACTTGCCACAGACAAGCTCGTTGAAGTAATCAATGATTTAAGCCTAATCAGCGTCTCTTGTTTTGCAGTAGTGACAACTAGGGTCAAGAGTACGACATTTGCTACTCACTCATCATATTTGCTTGCACAACCTCCTTTTACAGTGGGTGGGGGCCCATTTACACAGCTTAAAGATAGAACACAGAAGAACAATTATGCCCAAACCTGGACTCGAACCCAGATCAAAGGGAAGGCATACTACCCTTTTGTCAGGACACCAGTTGAAAAAAGGCGTTTATTTTCATAAAATTATGATCCATATTAGTCTTATTAAAGGTTTTCAACTGCAAAAATAATATGTCAAAATTAATAGTTTTATATAAAGTTAGAATGTAGTTACTGCTTAAAGTCCAGCTAGTAGTCAACCAATATGTTTCTTAGTTTTTTCTGAAAATTTTTTCTTAATATTTTTATGGATAATTTGAAAAAGTACTTAAAATATTTTGAATCCATTTCCCACTATATTTATTACCATGCAAATATTCAATCTTGTTTTTATCACCCATTCTTGAAAACCAATGAATAAACATTCTTACAATATTTTGCAACTTTTTGGAAGTATCATTTCCTTTGCGTATTTATTGCCTTCTCCTAAACATAGCATATAAAAGGTACTGTAATAGTCGTATACGACAATCACACAAAATTTTTAGATTTCTATCAAATTTTGAGAAAAATCCGCACAAGAGTGTTTGTATGTCTGGATATTAACTACAAAAATAAAGAGAGCTACATAAATGAAATATTAATATTGTTTTTATCTTGCATTCTTGAAAACCAATGAATAAGCAACCTTACAATATTTTGGCACTTTTTGGAAATATCATTTCCTTTGCGTATTTATTACCTTCTCCTATACATAG
>JAOUZG010003505.1:688738-701541 GCA_026289955.1 Argiope argentata
ATATATATATAGCCATAAACACACTCAAAATTATAAATCATCAGAAATGAACTCTAATGTAAAACTGGTTTCGAGATTTTAAAAGTACTTTTTTTAAAATTTGTGGTGAGAGCTACGTAATACAGATAATATCATCCAGACAAGAGTTATTAATTATGTATAGTAGCTATGTTACCCGGCTACAAACCCTACCGTTGGTCCACTGTCATCACGCTCAATCATATCATCATCTTTCCTAATGATGACCCACGACCTTGAATAAGCAATCTTCATTCCACTGTTGTGACGCTCTCTACAGGCAATAAAAGTTGTTTGGCGCATTACAAACAACAGCTAATATCACCAATCACCATCAGCACTAACAACTCGCACACGTTCTAATATCGTTCGTCTCACCACTTACTGATTGGTGGAGAGTATGTGATGAAATCTTCATAAGTCAGGTAACATCCTCCAGACACGAGTAATTATTTTTGTATTGCTGCTGTATTATTCAATTACGAACCTTGTCATTGCGAGTTCGGTCCTTGGTCCACACGCTCAATCCTTTCCGCATCCTCCAAACATTCATATTGTGAATTAATCATTTAAATTATAAAATATAATCAATTTTTCATTTTGTCCTACATAAGAAAAAGATGTTCATTAAAAAACGGGGAACTTTCTTGTGATGCTTTAATTTTTTTTTATTTAGCATCAAATACAAATACTGAAGTTATATATTTAATTAATAAGAACGATATTATATATCAACTGGTTGTACAGTCAGACAGCCGGCTTCCTGGCACAGGGGTAGCGCGTCTTCCCCGTGATCTGTTTGTCTTGAGATCTAGCCCAAGTTCGGGCATGGTTGTTATCCTTCTGTTCTGTCTTTGATTAATGTCTTTAATGTGTTGTGTACTTACCATTGGAGGCCCCGTATAGTACTTAGTGATGCAAAGGAGTTTTTTAAATGTTCAATATAGCTAAATAATTTTGTATCAAAGGTGCTGTACTAAACTTTGTACTGATACCAGGTCTATATACACTGAGGTGACAAAAGTCATGGGATAGCAATATGCCAATATACAGATGGCAGTAGTATCGCAGCGAAAAAGTATAAATACGCAGTTCGTTTTCCAGAGCTTTCGTTTGTGTTCAAGTTATTCATGTGAACAGGTTTTTCGTGATTTATGGCGGCACGACAAGAATTAACAGACTTTGAACGTGGAATGTTAGTTGGAGATAGACGCATGGGTCATTCCATTGCGGATATCGTTAGTGAATTCAACATTCCGAGATCCGCAGTATCGAGAGTGTGCCGAGAGTATGAAATTTCAGACACCCCATCCCATCATGGACAGCGCAGTGGGAGACCACCTACACTTAACGAACGAGACCACCGACATCTGTGTAGAATGGTCAATGTTAATAGACACTTCGCAACACTTCGTCAAATAACTGCAGGAATCAATGTGGGACGTACGAGGGACGTGTCCGATAGGACTGTGCGACGAAATTTGTCTTCCGTGGGCTATGACAGCAGAAGACCGACTCGAGTGCCTTTCAGTGACTCTCCTGGGCTCGTGAGCATATCGACTGGTCCCTAGACCGGTGGAAAACCGTGGCGTGGACAGATGAGTCACGATTTCAGTTGTTACGTGCTGATGGTAGAATTCGAGAGTGGCGCAGACCCCACGAAGCCATGCACCCAAACTGTGAGCAAGTCACTGTTAAAGCTAGTGGTGGCTGCATAATGGTGTGGGCTGTTTTTACATGGCTTGGACTTGGTCCTCTGGTGCAACTGAATCGATCATTGACTGGAAATGGTTATGTTCAGCTGTTTGCAGATCACTTGCAGCCATTCATGGACTTCACGTACCCACACAACGATGGGATTTTTATGGATGACAATGCGCCATGTCACCGGGCCAGAACTGTTCGCGATTCGTTTGATTAACATTCCGGACAATTCTAGCGCATGATCTGGCCACTTAGATCGCCCGATATGAATCTCATCGAGCATTTATGGGACATCATCGAAAGGTCCGTTCGTGCCCAAACTCCTGCACCATCCTCTCTTTCACAATTATGGACGTCCCAGCATGGCTCAATATTCCTGCAGAGGACTTCCAACGTCTTGTGAACTCCATGACACGTCGAGTTGTTGCACTGCGCCGGGCAAAAGGAGGACCGACACGATATTAACAGTCATCCATGACTTATGTGACATCAGTGTATATGTCTTGTAGTTGAGATATTCTACTTCACTCAGGTGTATATTCATCTTGCTAAGCGGGTTCTTCCTCCCCCAATTATAAATGTTTCTGTCTTTCTCTTGAATGGGCGCTGTTTTCACCCATTCAAGACGTACTAAGATAGAACCATGCTTATGTTAATCTGATGTGTTTATGTTAATTATTTATTTATTGGGATGTCTTGAAACGTTTTAACAGAGAAATAATTGAAAAACCGAGAAGTATTCAGAATACAGTTTATGATAATTATCTGTTTTATTAGCATTTATCAATAACTATTTTAAGCGAAAAAACTACCACTATTGAATATTACTCATTGTGCTTACATTCATAGCAATAGTTAATATGTTTCTTCTCCTACTTTTTTTCCTAGACTTAGATATCTTTAAATAAAACCGCACATAATCTCATAAAACATACACCACAACATCGAAGCTCCCCAACTCCAGGATTAATTTCAAAATTGTTGTTAATTTTCTATAAATATCAGCATGGTTCTCAAAGACCACACAGTTATTCGATATAGAAAAGAAAAGATCACATATTGGCGGTTACTCACACAGAATCTTGTTGAGAAGTTCGCTGGAGGAATGCACAGGAACAAAGACAGAAGCGTAATCACACAGATATTCATACGCAAAAAAAAAGTCCGGTAGCTTTATCCTAACAATAATAGTAAGAAAAAAATATCAATGAACAACATGTGTACTTTACATTATGCAATAACTGTCTTTTAGTAAAGGAGGTATGTTAAAGAAAATAAAAAAATTTCTTCAAAATAAATAATTTTCAATTATAAGAATTAAGAATAATAAGAATAAGAATAAATAAGGATAATAAAAAACAATTTATAGTGAAACAACTTGCGTAATTGAAGTGATATATCTTACCTTTTTTTTCCCAGATGGATTGGAACCAGATCCAGGGTTCGACCAAGGATCGGAATCTGATCCAGGATCCGACCAAGAACCTGGACCTGATCCAGGATCCGACCAAGAACCTGGACCTGATCCAGGATCATACCAAGAACCTGGACCTGATCCAGGATCGGACCAAGAACCTGGACCTGATCCAGGATCCGACCAAGGATCGGGACCTGATCCAGGATCAAATCAAGGTCCAGGGCCAGGATCTAAACCAGGAAGTAAGTAATTATATTTAGAATGAAATAAAAAACTTTAAAAAATGCTTCAAATAAAATATTATCATTTTATATTATTCAAAATTGAATAAAAAGTTTAAAAAATTTTGCATTCTAAAACATTTATAAAACGAAATATAAAATAAATCGTTTGAATTTATCCATTTCCTTAAAATTCTATTGAATTAAATACAAATTCAATAAAAATTACAAAAAAATGAATGATCTATTGCAATGATCTACATTCAAAAACCAATATTTAATATATTTCATAGAGGAAAGAGACTGTTTATAACTTCATTAGAAGGTAGATAGATGCATTTAACAGACGAGTTTCAGAAGCAGTTATTTAAATTTTTTCCTAAGTTCCATTTTTCACAAAACAGAAGGAACGTGATGATGAGAATACACGACACTCATTAAAATACAATTTAATAATGATTCTGATGAAGCATCCTGAGAAAAATACATGGATGTTAACCCGGCAGGACGGGCGCCGCAAAACGTTACACGAGAACGATGATGGGGTGTCAGCACACCCTAAACATATTAAATGACATAAATATGAAATCTTTTAAAATTTTAATTGATAAGGAAAGCTATGATAATTGCACATTTTTGCGAGAAAAATGATCTAATATGTTAAATTGTCGTAATTTTCAAAATTATTAATGAATAAATTAAAAGCGCTCAAAGTTTTTATTCGGAAAACGGAACTTTTCCCCTGTAACACTTAATGATTTTTCTTTACAATTTTTATTATAATAAAAAGTATACATTATTGTAAATAAAAATACTGATACTAATAAATTTTCTTTATAATTTAGGTGTACATAGATCTGAAACTTTTGCTTTTTATAGTTATTACATACAGCTTCAATTTCTGAGTGCTCTCGACATATATTTTTGTCACACCTCACACACATTGTTTTCGATTTCATATCCTTGTTTCTTGGCCACAAATAGCATCTTCCGTGACTGAACATTCTTTATATCTTTTCCGATAAAAAATCTAGTTTGGTCGCTAACTTCCTCTGGAGAATCGAATTCTTCTTTTAATTCAGACTGCTGATCACTGAATATGTCATCATTATCTGAATCATTTAATTCTTCTTCGATATTCTTTTCATCTGACGAAATCTCCTCTGACATATCCTGAAGTCTGTTGATTTCTTGCTCGTACGTCAAACGAGGAAAAGACCGAACAGAACGACTAGAACAAGCCATGACACTGAAAAATACTAACACGAAGGCGCGCACGAGGAGTCTGCACACCCGAAATCGTTCTATAAGGCTAAAATGGTGTCTGAATTCGCCGTTTTCAGCCTCTGTGCATGGAAAGTGACCTTAGAGGCAGTTACTAATAAACCAGACCACTTCGGTTTACAGAGACAGACAGCAGATGAATATTTTTGAGCATGGGGTGTTGAAAAACCCCGCTTCTGTCCTGCCGGGTTAATTAGGTAACGCCATCTGTTGTATCGAAAGAGAAGGTAGTAAAGTTATGTAACCGTTGCAACTTAAAAATTTGGCCTCTAATTAATACATAATATAGTTTCATTGTAAAGATAAAAAATTGCAAGATTTTAATCTCCTGGTTTTCAGAACTATCGTTACATTATTATTCAACAGCCAACTACAAAAGAACACACGATAAAAATGAAATTAGGTAAATTATAGTTTAATATCGTCGTGATAAAAATATTTTTAAAAGTGTCATATATAATAATTATATGGATTTATTTAATTCTTTAAAAAATTCTTCTTGTTGAAATAAAGTTCTTTGAAAATCCAAAACAACCAAAAAAGGAAGAGGGAGAGAAGCATTTCCTCCCCTGTGTTCTGTTAATAATTCATTTACAACATGGAGATTTTTATATCCATGTTCGCAACATTCAAATCCTTATTGATTAAAGGGATCATGCACAAATTATGATAACATTTTATAATTTTAATTAAGTTTTGTTTCTTAATTTAGTATGTTATAATAACTTGTTGATTAGCTAAGAAAAATTTGATGGAGGAACATAACTTTTAATTTTATTAAGCGATAATGCATCCTCCTAAAATCATTGCTGTATCATAAATATTTATAATATCATAAATATTTGAAATGCTATTTTTTATTTTGAGAGTTTATTAATTTAAATATAATACTGTAAAAATGTATTTTATAATTAATGTATAGTATAATTTTTTATTTGTTTTTGTAGGAATAAATATATTTATTGAGCAGGTTCTCTGATTTATTTACTAATATCTTTAAAAAAAACTCAAATCAAAACTCATTTCCCTCTCAAATGTCGTTTACAAGCTCGCTCTTGTTATTTAGCATAAATTTGATTTAGAGTATTACTTATAAGAAAAAAGTTAACGTTTGGTAAACATTAGTTTTGAGATTATCAAAATTTAGAAATATTTATTTTAACAAAGCAAATTAAAATTAAAATTGGAATAATTTAATTGATAAAATTTATTTAAATTAACTTCTTTTATTAGATGGTGGGCAAGGACCAAATGGTAAGTAATAATATTTGATACATTATAAACTAAAAGGAAGAGTACAAAAGATTAATAAAGATTAATATATATCAGGCTTATAAAATATTTTTTCCCTATTCCAAATGTTTTATGAAATAAATAAAATTTTGTACTATTTATGAAATAAAAAGTTAGGCTTGGAAAATAAATTAATTAACCATCTGCAAAAAAAAAAATACAAACTTCACAATAAAAATGTACCACATTACTAAGCCATATTATAAAATATAGAAGACATATTTATTAAAAAAAACTATCCTAAATATAAATATTACTATAATATCCTTTCAAAATAAACCCTATTAGATTAAATTTTATTAAAAAGGTTGATTACTTTTTGGGATTTTTAAACAAAAAAAATATTTTGTCGTGTTAATACTTTCAATTTTATCAGAAATCTGTTGCTCATATTTATAAACAAAAATTGCTTAAAAAGAGTAATGGGAATTCATATTTATAATATTTAATTAAAGAATACAAATAGTCTTTTTTAATATTTTTTTAAAAACTATTTGAAGTCTTGCAAGGTATTTTGAACTTGGATTAAGAGGAATCTAAGAATTGACTTTTATCTTGAACGAATTAATAATTATGAAAATCTTTCAAAATCTTATGAAATATTATCGAATATTCCTTAGATCTTTTGAAAAAAAATGAGATTCATTGGGATCACGGGGGATGTTAAAATTCTTTTTAATTTCCTATTAATCTTGAAAGTGAGGGTAATTGAGAATCATGATTAGAAAATTACATATTAAAATTAAGCCAACAAGGAAATCTGTGCCTTCCGTAAAATATTCTAGAAATTCACAATAAACACTTTTCCACTTTTTTCAGTGAGTTTCTAACATTTGTGAACTTCGATTAAAAAATAAATCAAACTTCCCGATGTGTTCTTTTCTTTTATTCTTCATGTCGATTTTTTGATATTTAAATCAGGGCGATATTATTTAAAAAAAAATACGTAGGGCATTGTTTTTATGAGTAAAGTTAACTCTTCATTTTTAGATTCCATCTAGAGAAACTGGAGGAGATTATCAATTGCAATTTTAAAGTATTGTAAATAATAACAATCCTATAATGTATTAGAAATATACATTATACATGTACATTGAATAATTTATTATTTAATAGGAAATAGTATGATACGTACGGTGACCATATTTTTTCGGAGAAAATAAAGGACACTTGTAATGTGACATGAGGGGGGGGGGTATGGTAATTTAAATTCGTGCTCAATAATTTTGTGTTAGGGGTGGGGGTTTGCGCGCTCGTGTGACGTCACAAATGTTAACTTGGGGTCTTCCAAGGTGTGACAAATTGTGACATGGAGATTGGGGTAGGCAGGGCCAAAATTATCCCAAATATTGCGATCATTTATGGACGCCTCCTGATTAAAAAAAACTCCAAAAAACTTAGTAATTCAAAAGGTTTATTAAAAACAATAGAAGACATTAATATGTTCAACGAGTTTTAAATAATGTAATATGTAAATATAGGATATTAAATAATTTATTGCTCATACTTTCCAGATGTATGGATTTTTCGCAAAAGTGCCGGTTCACGCTTCAAAAAGTCGTGAAATTCAAGGCAATTCATTTCAAAGTTAAATTTTACAGAAAACCAATTTGAGAAATTCGATTTTGAGACGATTTCTCAAAATAAAGGACAATATGCTTATTTCAGGAAATAAATAAAGTTAGAGGACAGAGCCTTCAAATAAAGGACTGTCCTCTGAAATAAAGGACGTCTGGTCACCGTAATGATACGTGATAAAATGGTATTCCTCTTTCTTGCACATAAAAATTATTTTTTTACTGTAAATTAGGAGATAATATCTTCAAATATTCTTCTTTGAAATGAATATACATGGAGTTTATTCTATGTATGACCATTTGAGGAAGAAAGAAAAAGAAAATTAGAGAATTTACACCAACGATGGAAGGAAAGTAATACTAAAAGAGGATCATAATTCTAATCAATTGACTCTTTCAATAAGAAACGGAAATTGTTGAGGCAGAGAAATAAAAATTTCCAATTACACTAATTAAGTTCCCAATCAAATTAATCATTTGAATTTTCATATATGTACACATTGAAAAGTTTAAGCTAAAATCATTTTATATTTATATTATCCTATTATTCAAGATCGGCAAATAAAAATACAATCATTTCTACATTTCTCTATAATAAATGTTATAATTTTTTTCCCAAATTTGTGATTATTTTTCAAAATGAATTTACTTGTAGCATATATGTATTTCACTTACATCGTCAAAAAAAGGGATAATTTGATAAGAAAGTTTTCCATGTATTATATTTTCTCTGAAACAAATATTTAAGTTTTAAAAAGTTAGAGATTTTTTAAAAAAATATTTCTTAAAAAGAATATCATAAAACAGTATATGTATTTCAAATTTAATTATTTTCAGGTGGACCCCCGAAACCCCGTAAGTAGTAATCTTTATAAAAACAAAATTCGACATTTAAAAATCAATATTTAAAACGAAGTAGTTAAAGATAGTTGAGAAAAATAAGAATAATGAATCGGATTTTACATTTTTATTTTTATCTTTTATTTAAATTAGCAAAAATAAATAACTAAAACAATTGCCAGATTTTTGGATGTTAGATTGAAAGATTTATTAATGAAGCTTTAAACATCCAATCGAATATTTTGCTTCTGAAGAGCTAAAGTACCTGAAGAGTACATTTTTTTATGTTTAATTTTGTTTATTACGTCATTTCGCTCTGATGTAATTTTAAAATAACTTTACAAATAAAATTATCTTTTCCACCCTAAACGACCAGGGAAACGAAATTCAATGCTGCTTTTATTTTCATTGATATTACGCAGCACTTAAACTGTCACTGATATTTTTTGGGAATACTTTTATAAAAATTGAAAAATATGTATCTCTTTGTTAATTTTTAATAGATTATAAAACTCAATTTGTCAATGACGAAAAGTATCATTTCTATAAAATAATAATATTTTATTGAAATGTATTTTGACTATAATACTGTAAAAGCTACTTTCTATATCTTTATGGATCAGAAAATCTTTGAATTTGTTAAAATACGAAAATTTTCAGAAATCTAACTATAGAGGTTAACGATTAATTTCATTTTGCAGAATTACTTATACTACAGATATTTTCTTTCGACGTTTTAATTTTAGCTACCTTAAATATTTATTGAACGACGTTATAAAATTGTACTAAATTTACTTAAATTTGCTGTTTCAAATAATTCTCTGTATTGCTATTGATGAGATAAGATGCAAAACTAACATGTTTTGCATATTAGTGTTATCTCATATTAATAGACAGTTATGTCTCTTTGGAATCTTAGAAACGCATATGTACTACTTAATGAATAAACTCAAATATGAAGTTTGCGATTAATAATTTTCACTAATTTTTGAGATGAGAAAATTTAACTCTGAATGAAATGAATTCATGTTTCCTCCCTTTCTCTATTGCAGATTTTTTTCATATCTGCTTGAGATAAATAAAAAGAACCTATTCATCTCCAAAAATTCTTCATTGTGTGTTAAATAGAAACAGGTTTTTAATGCGATAAAAGCTTACATTTCCTCTGCATTTTAAATAATTAAACATATAACATACAATGGCATGAAATAAAGATAACTATTTATTCCTGTCTTTAAGTGAAGTTTGTAAATTTAAGTCAGAAGTAGTATTAAGTAGAAGTTAGTATTTTTAAATATTCTTTTTTTTGTTATACATACATAAATTATTACGTATGACCAGCGATTTTTAGTAATGATTTGCTGAGCTTTAACGATGATGATATTTAATTTATTTAGTAAGAAACGGAAAAAAAAAGAAAAAAAAGTAGATGAAGTAGATCTCGGATTAGAGATTAATCTGAGAGATTAATTTCTAATCCTGATAAATCGTCTGAGATATTAATTGAGTTGGCGGCAGGCAGTATAATGTTACCGGAGCCAGAATGCTGAAGGAAGCGAATCGTCCATAAAAAAAATTTGATGATTAAAGAGAGTTTCTAACAGCCCTGAATTAGAAAAAAAATTTTCTAGTCAATATCGGCAAATATATTTTATGTCTCTACACAATTGTAAGTTAAAAGTTATTGTTAAAAGTTAAATAACTTAACTTAATATAGTTGAAGTTATTTTTACCTATAAATGGGGCACTTACAGGGAGCCCTTTATGAAATGAAAAATCTAAATTATATTATGCTTTTTATAAATTATTCCTTCTTAATTTTGCTATAAATTTCTAAATGCTATAAATATCACTTTCCTGTCTCATAATTTGGAATCACATATGCATTTATAAAGATTTTGCTACAATTGTCACCCAAATCTGACAAATATTACTCAAAATATCGGGATAATTCCAAACTATTTACTTCAAATACTTGGCAGTAAACATTTGGGATATTCCATTAAAAATATTTTTTTCATTGAAAACTGTTTGAAAACAACGCATAATTCTTTTCAGGAAAAGCTGTATATGAAAATTCTAATGAAAAAATAATAATTTTTTACTATCGCAAAAATTATTTATTTTAACTCATTTCGTTACCCTGATCACTAGCAAAAACAAAATGTTTCAAACTATAACATACTTTCTAAAGCAATTCAGATTTTTCTATAAACTATGTTGTAAGTAAAGTTGACAAATTAATAAATTCATTCAATGAAAATATGCTTTTGAATGAGCAATCGTATTTTCCTTTTTACTAAAAAATTTCACCCGGAAAAATCTATTTCTAAAAAAATTTTAAAATCTAAAAAAATGAAAATATTTTTAAAATTTGACATTGTTGAAGCTAAATTCTTGTGAACTAGATGAAAAAGTTATTGCAATAAATTAGTATGAAGAAAACAGTATGGGTGATGAAAATAAAACTTTTTTCAGGTGGAATTAGACGACATCGTAAGTAGAA
Organism: Argiope argentata; assembly: GCA_026289955.1. Lineage (NCBI taxonomy): Eukaryota > Metazoa > Arthropoda > Arachnida > Araneae > Araneidae > Argiope > Argiope argentata. Next base: position 699,599 of record JAOUZG010003505.1, read on the forward strand.
ACATTTCTTTAAATGGAATTCATTTGAAACTATTATTCTTGCCTTTTTTAAATAACTTAATAGAAAATGGGAAAAATGTTACATTTTATGACATACTATTAGAATGGTTATTTTAAAAGCTTTAATTAATCAAATTTTTAGTTAAATTGAACTATTTTTAGTGTAATGATTCATGAATTTAAATTATTATTCAATTTCGTTTCGTACTTATTCATGTATAATTTTTTTAAATGGTGAAATCAAATCTTTTATGATTGAAGTTTATAGAAAAGTAAAATTTAAGTTTCTTTCTATTTTCAGCCCCACCAGGTATTTCTTAAACTATTACTCAATTTTTGCTCTAGTGGTTTTTAGAATTTTGTATTAAAAATATTATATAATAAAGAATTATTATGCAATTATTTTCTTTAAATTTTAAAAGTCAGCTGATTTCTGATAAAGAATCAAATTATAGGAAGTTATAGGATATTAATATTTGATATAGATGCATGAATATAAGTGATATTTTAGAACTTGCATTCTAAAGTTACATCTTAATTTCTTAAATTTAAATTCTGATATTGCTAATTCTAAAAATTTCATGAAATGAACTATACAATCAAAATATGGACGATATTTACAATTGAACATTGCCTAGAAAGTAAGCAACATCATTTGTTAAAATATTTTCGAATTGAAGTTTACACAAATGTATTAATTTTGAAAAATTTATCAGTAAATAAACAAATAACAAAATATGTTCTCTTTATTTCTATGTTTAAGTAAGGAAATTACTATTTTTTTATCCATAATATGCCTTCCAAACTTATGTATTATCAAAACGTTCAGAGGTAAAAATCTTAGTATTAAGAAAATGGAAATTACAATTTTCTTCACAGAGATATTAACGATTAATTATAATTTTTATTTCACTGATTGAATTTATATACATATATATATATATATATATATATATAGGATTTTATAAAATAGAATACGAGCTAAGCTTGATCTCAACGGTACTATTTTCAAACTTCCATACTTGCCATCTCTAAATTTTTTATGATAATGTTTTTCATAAAGAGGTTAAATGAAGGAAATAAATTTTTCTATGTTCCATAAAACATAACAATTTTTAAATTAGTATCAAAAAATATATAGCTCATTGCAAACGAATTAGCACTCACAGTAATTCTCCGAAAGTGATAAGCATTAGTGTTAATCCTAATTCTCATAAATAAAAAAAGAATTTCCATAACCCTTAATTAATGAAAATGTTTATTAAAAATAAATGTTATTTAATATACTTGGAAACAAATAATTCTTGGAATGCATAACTGCTTGAGCAAATAATTTCATCAAATAAAATAAGTAAATTATTTAAAGTTTTTCATTATTATTTAACAATAGGAAAAAGCCCAGGAGGAGGAGGAGGACCAAAAAGTAAGTTATTATTTTCAGAATAAACAGAAAAAATATAATCTATAATTTTTTAAAACTACATAATTTGTTAACATTTTGCAGAAATAATTAATTTAAAATTGAAAAAAATATCATTCTTTCCAAAATTTAATTATATTAAAATAATATATAAATAGTTTTAAATTATCGAATTAATTTAAAAATCATAAATTTTTAACAGCTGTGAAAATGATGACAATTTAAAAAAAAAATTTCAAATTAATGAGCATATGTAATTGATTTGCATACTCTTTGAAATGTTTGTTTCTGAGATTTGAAGCAGTTGCATGTATAAAAGCGATCGCAAATATCTTATTACTTTACTAAATAGCTTACAACGTAAATTCCTTCTTAAAGAGCATAAACCAGAAAATTAAAATTTATATATTTGCATGTTGAATATTTGTTAATTAAATATTGTTTAAAAACTCCATAACATGAAGTTCAACAAAAATCAGATTCTATGAAATTGTAATTTAATTTTATGAAATGTTAATATATAT
>JAOUZG010003505.1:701641-753546 GCA_026289955.1 Argiope argentata
TATATATATATATATACTGAAGTGACAAAAGTCATGGGATGACTGTCAATATCATGTCGGTCCTCCTTTTGCCCGAAAAAGTGCAATAACTCGACGTGTCATGGAGTCCACAAGTCGTTGGAAGTCCTCTGCAAGAATATTGATTCATGCTGTCTGTATAGACGTCCACAATTCTGAAAGTGTGGGTGGTGCAGAAGTTTGGGCAGGAACGAACCTTTCGATGATGTCCCATAAATGCTCGATGGGATTCATATCGAGCGATCTAGGTGGCCAGGTCATGCGCTGGAATTGTCTGGAATGTTCTTCAAACCAATCGCGAACAGTTCTGGCCCGGTGACATGGCGCATTGTCAAAATCCCAACTTTGTGTGGGTACGTGAAGTCCATGAATGGCTGCAAGTGATCTGCAAGCAGCTGAACATAACCATTTCCAGTCAATGATCGGTTCAGTTGCACCAGAGGACCGAGTCCATGCCATGTAAAAACAGCCCACACCATTATGCAGCCACAACCAGCTTGAACAGTGCCTTGCTGAAAGTCTGGGTCCATGGCTCCGTGGGGTCTGCGCCACATTCGAATATACCATCAGCTCGTAACAACTGAAATCGTGACTCATCTGACCACGCCACCGTTTTCCACTGTTCTAGGGACCAGTCGATATGCTCACGAGCCCAGGAGAGTCGCTGCAGGCGATGTCGTGCTGTCAGTAAAGGCACTCGAGTCGGTCTTCTGCTGTCATAGCCCAAGGAAGACAAATTTCGTCGCACAGTCCTATCGGACACGTCCCTCGTATGTCCCACATTGATTCCTGCAGTTATTTGACGAAGTGTTGCGTGTCTATTAACATTGACCATTCTGCACAGATGTCGGCGGTCTCGGTCGTTAAGTGCAGGTGGTCGCCCACTGCGCTGTCCATGATGGGATGGGATGCCTGAAATTTCATACTCTCGGCACACTCTTGATACTGTGGATCTCGGAATGTTGAATTCACTAACGATATCCGCAATGGAATGACCCATGCGTCGAGCTCCAACTAACATTCCACGTTCAAAGTCTGTTAATTCTCGTCATGCCGCCATAAATCACGAAAAACCTGCTCTGGAAGACGAACTGCGCATTTATACTTTTTCGCTGCGATACTACTGCCATCTGTATATTTGCATATTGCTATCCCATTACTTTTGTCACTTCAGTGTATATATATAAATATAATTAGGAAAAAAATTACTTTTCAATCCATTTTTTTTGTTACATAAGCAATAAAAGAAAAATTATTACAATAACAATGTATATGTTTCTAACATGTGGAAATTTTACTTTTAAGGTGGCGGACCCCCTCCAAAAGGTATGTAAAAGTATTCGGAAATATATAAAACGATTTTTTAAACAGAATACACAGCTTATTATTGCATCAACTTATTTAAATGATCTATGAAATAATTTTTTTACATGCTTTATGAAAATAAATATGAAATAAATATTTTTCAATAAATATTTGTTTTGAATTATAATATATTGTATTAACAATTTAATAACAAAAAAATTAAAATCCATATGCATTCCAATGATATATTAAGAGAATAAAATTTCTACTTAGTAAAAAGTTCTATTTTGTTTTATGAGTAAGTGTTGATAAGCATGATTTAGAAATAAATCTTCTTACTTCTTTATTTTTTTCTATTCAAATTATAAAAATAATTCTATTTTCATTCTTTTGAAATTAAAAGTCAAGAAGCTTTTAAAAGGTTTAACATAAATTTTAAAAAGTTTAATTGATGTCTAATTGGTGTAGATTTTAATTGATGTCTAATGACCGTAAATAATACTACTACTACAAAATCAATAAAAATTATTACTGTAGAATTGGCATTTTGTAAGAGAAAATATATATTGCGGACTTGCATAACGATTTGCTTCGCCCTATTTGACTACTTTTAAGCAATAATTAAATTGAAAAAATTTTTAGTAATAGTTACGATGCTGGTGTGAAATCTATATTTCTTAACTAAAGCATCTAAAAATTCGATTCGTCTTGAAATGAAAAAAAAAAATGAACTTTCTTTTGAACTAAATGTAAAATCTCGCCTTTTTAACTTCTACAGCAGTCTTTTTTTCTTTTACTATTTACAAGATAGAGTAACAGTTTCAAAAATTTTAATAATAATCAAAAGTTGAAAATAAATACTTAACTAATGACGATATTTTGAAATAAATGAATGCTTTATCCCCTTTACTGCTAAAATTCTCCGAAAATAATATTCATAATTATCATGTTAACAATTTGCCTAAAAGGCCACACTTTGCAAATTCCAGGAGACTGTGTTAAAGATTTTTTAAAAAAAATATTTTTAATATAATTATATGAACCTTCATGTAAATAAAGATTTTAATAAATAATTTGAAAAATAAATCTTTCCACAAACTGCTACAAAAAAAGAGTGAGATCTAAAAAAAATAAAGAAAAGAATACAATGAATTTTAAGGAATTTGGTAGGCATGGGAAAAAAATCTTTAAATATGGCACAGGAGTAAAATTCAGATATATTTGCATTTTCAATTATTTTCATAGCACAAAGCATTAAAAAAGTCTGATTTTTTAAAAGTTTGGGTGCTTACACATTGACTATGTTATCAATTGTTTTTTTATCTTGCCAATCTTTAAGTTCCAGATAATTTAAGAACTATAAAACTAAGAAAAGAAATAAGTATATTAGTTTTAATTACACTAATTTTAGAAAATTTATAATATAAATCTTGAATATTTATAATATAAAATATTTTGAATCTCTAAATATAAATCATTAACGGAGAAATGTACAACAAAAACTAATAATAGTGCAGATTTTTTTATAATTGGGGTATATTTAGCTCCTAAACATCTTTTTATGTGTAATTTTTTAAATTCAAATTTACTTCGTTTCAATGTTATTAAAAGTAAAATTAATGTTTTTGATCTTTTATTTCAGGCCCAATAGGTAAAAACTCCCTTATTTTTGTAATACACTTTCATTCTTGTTTTTTAGATGATTTTTTGTAAAAATATTTTTTTAAACGTTAAACTACTATATACCTTAAATAATAAAAATAAACAATTAACTTATGACTTAGATAATAATTACTGAAAAAAATGGAAACAAAGATATGTAAGCTATAGCAAGTTATAAATATTTCAACCATCATAAATTCTTTAAATTATCTTTCCAAAATATACAGATTAAAAAAATAAAAAAGGTTACAAATAAGAATATCTACAAAAATATGTATTCATAAATGAAAAACTAAAAAAAATGGTGATTTAAATTAATTTACCAGAGCAGAAAAGCGATTTAGAAACTTAAGTATTTATATTATTTAAACTAAATTTAATTTTATTCTTTTTAATTACTTAAAAAACCAATTTAGTATTTTTTCTTATTTATCTATATTAGCATTAGGATTATATGTACTCTAAAACGTAGGCAAAGATTTCTACCATCAGTAAAGAAATCTAAGATATAAGTTTCCTAATTAATTTAATATGATTCACAATATAGTTAAAAAAATCAGCATAGATCAAGACAGATAATATGCATTCTGATCCGAATTTTAGCATTGGAGTATAAATTTTATTCCATATTAACAAAAATATTACTTCAAGTTCCAAAGCATTCCATTTAGATAATTAACCAGGTTCCTTTTGACGCATTAGTTTGAAAGTTTTTCCTCTTTCAAAAAAAATAATTAACAAATGATATTGAAATTATAGATAACTTATTTAATGACAAAAATGTGTATCGTTATATGCGTTCATTAAAATTTTCAAACATTACTCTAATGAAGAAATAAAAATCCGGAAGAATAGATTCACAAAAAATTTAGAAATTTACTCATAGCTGTTTTTATTACGAGAGAAAAGAAAATTTGAGATCATGAATTTAAAATACATAAAGATTTTCTGATTTCACACTTTTTTTCATCGACAAAACATTACATTAACAAATTTTCTAAATAATTTAACATAGGAAATTTTTTATGTATGGATATTTTTTTCTGAACAATTTTGTATGTCTGGGTAAATATGGACATGGTACATCTGCTTTAATTTTGAATATTTATTAATTTTTTAAATAATCAAAGCATTCTAGCTTGTTTTGGAAATCCATGCTTAAATTTTGTACATATGCAAAAGGATCAAATGGACAAAGTGGAAATGGGTAATTAGAAAATTTACGATGAAATACGTAAATGCTTTAGATAATTTTACGATGCTTTAAAATATCACTCTGATTATTTGGGCTTTATTGCTAGCTTCAAATGTGGAACTTATCAAATAAAGTTTTATTCATTTTTGGTTAAAAATGTTATCATGAGTTACTCGTTTTAAGTTCAAGAACATTTAGAGGCGAAAAATTCCCTCCAAATATTCTTCTCCTTCTGAATTTTTATCAGAGTTTTCTTATTCTTATGATGTAAAAAGTAATTACATATTTATATTACAAACAGTAAAATATATATTGAAAAGTAATCAATGGAGATATTATTATAAATTATTTTCAATATAAATTTGCTTTAATAACGGATTTGAAATATAACAAATTATTAATTTTGAAATACTATTTTTATATAAAAAATGACTATCTTTTTAAAAAAAATCTTGGAAATATCTATAATTATAAAGTACAGACTGAAACTGTATTTGTAGAAAAAATTATTAATTTTTTCTTCGTTGCCCATGGCTTCAAACGGCACCATATTAATCGTTAATTTTATTATAGAATTCAGAAAAAAAACCTATTTAAATGACATTCCAATATTGGAAATCTTTTATAATAATAAAGATAGAGATATTAAACAACATATGAAGTTAACGTATGTAAATGTTCAATAGTGAAGTAAAATCTTGAGTGAAAATTGTTGAAATAGTGAAATAGTTATATACTGTAGCCTATATTATTTTAAACAAATTATTTCATCAAACAACAAACGTTTTTTATAAAAATCTTCTTTTAAAAATATTTAGCTGCACGAAAACCTCCAGGAGGAGGACCGGGAAGTAAGTAATCATTTTTAATATAAAAATAAAAATAATAAGTTTATAAATATGAAATATACATATTTCTAGTTTTAAAAATTTTAAACAAAATGTTTAAATAATTAGAATTGAGAAGCATGAGGCATTTAAGAGTTTCAAAATTTGTCTGAAAAGAATTATATATTACATAATACTATCTAATTATATGCATAAAATATAAATGAAATTATTAATTTTAGTAAGTTATGATAAACAACAAAATGTTACTATAGAAAGAAAAAATATAATTTTTTAATATGAAATAGACAAACGTTATTCACAGAATTAATTATTGTATGATAAATGGCAGTCGATCGCTAGGAAAACGTTTACATTTTTATCTGAAAAAACTGATAAGACTGCTACTAAATGACGCTTCTATTCCTAGAAACTATAAATTAAAACTTTTGAAAAATTCTGTCATTTAATTGACGTTGCAAATCGATAAAATGATATTGAACAGAAAATCATAAAAATACAAGTTATTGCTATTTCATAAATAATGTTCATCATTTCAGATAATAAGAAAAATTTTATCAATCGTCATCAATATCAATCGTCAACTAAATAATATACGGATTTTTTAATAGTAAGAAACAATTAAACTTTGAATTTGAGTAATATGATCACATTAAATATAAGAAAAAATTTATTCCAAGAAATTTAAGTAAATAACATGAAAAAGCTTGTTTTAGTTTAGTGTGGGAAACTTACCAAAAGTTAAGTAATAATATTTTGAATTAAAAAAAACTAAAAGTTTTAAAATATAAAACTCAAATGTATGACAAATTATTATGAATAATAATTAATATATCGGAAATATAAACTAGGTTGTGGCTTTCTGAATATTCCATGAAATAAGATTCATTATAAATCGTTTGCAATCAAATGTTTGGTTCAGAATGCAAACGATTAAACGATCAAATTTCAGGACAAGCAGTTGGCGAAACATTTTTCGACATATATATTTCCGGATATCTATATTTTTTAAACTGTAAATATCAATTTATGAAGAATTGGAGGGTTTTTTTTTGAATTAGGGAAAAAAGTTTTGATTGTTGTTAAGCGAAAAAATTTCGAAGTGTTTCTAAAAAGCATTAAAAAAACACATGAAAATACATTAAAGGAATTATTAAATTAGAGTTTTTTTAAAAAAAATTGGTACTAGAATTAACACATTAAATTTTATAGTTTCAACTTTTTTCACCAGCAGGATTTCGTATCAGTAAATTTTACCAAGGAGTTTATTATAGCAATTCAAGCATTTGGACTACATTCCGAATATTTTCATATATTTTTAAAGAATAAAATTTCAACATTGGAATGAGTATTTCTACTTATCACTCTTCTAAGAACGTAACATTCAACAAGACTAAATAATAAATTTCAGTGTCATCGCTTTCAAACGTACAGATGTAAGAAAACACACGTCAAAGATATTTGCAAGGTGTTGTATCTAAAGCTGAAATGAATCACATTTTATGGAATTTAATCAATCTGCATATTTAAAAATATGGAAAAACATTTAAAACTAATTATAGTGCATTTCAAATTTCATTCCTAGGAAACATGAATAATTTAGTCTAATATTTAATATTGTAATATGAAATGTTACAATATTAAATATTAGGCTAAATTTAATAAATATTAGACTTTCGATATTGTAATATGAAAATTAATACCAAACATAAATGTCGGAAATTATAGTATCGTGGCATTCAATGTTTCATGATAATAAAAATGTATATCATTAAACGCCATACACAATTCAATAATATGAACAATGGATCATGCTTGAAAACAAATATTTGAACATGGAAGGGAATAACTTTCAACCATTTAATAATATCCTAAAAATTTTTTTTAAAAACATTACAAGTAAATAACATTTTGAAATTTATAATATTTATAAGATAAATCAGGAACAGGATCAAGACTCTGAATCCAAGAACCAACTTTTAGATAAAAAAAAAACTAATGTGAAAGTAGAAAATTTAGATTAATACTATTGCTTTAAACAATTTCTTAAAAATAGGAATTTCATGACTAACTTTAATAAAATGGAATACTACCTAATTTTTTTGAAATCAACCAAATAGTTTAGAATATCCTTCTCAAAAAATCTCTAAAAATATTTTTTCCCTGATAGATAAATTTCAATTATCTGAATTCAAAGGATTTTAACCATTTATTATATTTATTTAATGTTTTATCTTTTAAAATATACTCTGTCATCACATAAAATAGACATCACATAAAATATCTTTATTTATAGGCAAAATAAAAAAATTAATTTCACTTATTAAGAAATATTTATTGTTAAACTAATATTAATCTAAAGACCACAAAATAAAACTAAGACAATGATATTACAAGCATATGTTTTTATTGTATAGATTGGTTTAATAATAAGAAATAAAAGATCTTATTTAAATGTTGAAACTTATAATAATTTGGGAAAAATTCTTTAATTACAAATATACTATGCGTAAATAATATATTTGAATTTATAACTTTTCTTTTATTAGATGGATCAGGAAAAAGACCAGGAAGTAAGAAATCTTATTTAAAATTAAAATAAAAATCAGTAGTCTAAAATGTATATTATCATGTCAAATATTATAACTTTATTTGTAACAAAATAAGTATTATAATTTTATTTGTAACAAAATAAGTATTATAATTTTATTTGTAGTATAATGATGTAAAGAAAAATTTCTTTAATTTCCATATACTTTATGAAAAATTAAAAAAAATTGCATTCACAATTAACTTAATGAATTAAAGCGCTTACCTAATTAATTATTTTAATACTTTACGCCTTAGAAAAAGTACAGTTATGTTTTCGACTGTAAAGAATATGAAATAAGACCTCAAATCTAGCTAAATCAATAAAAAATGCAATTATACGCATTTTTAATGAATTCAAAAATATTAATTTTAAAGTAACAATTTTGACTACAGAATTTCAAATTATATTTAAAAATTATTTTCATTCTTCATAAAGAAAATTCTTTTATTTATCTATAAAATAATTGTTCGTGTGTTTATAAATTTTAAATTAAATGCAAGTTATGTTACTTTAAGATAAATGACTTGAAATATTTTATAATTTTATTAAAGACAGTCTCCAATAACCGTGCAGCATAATTTAACAGTGGAAGGGAAAAAAGCTAACGAATCTATTACAGCTATGCATATTTGTATTAATTTTATTAAAGACAGTGTCCAATAACCGTGCAGCATAATTTAACGGTGGGAGGGAAAAAAGCAAACGGTTCTATTATTGCTATACATATTTGTATTAATTTTATTAGAGACAGTGTCCAATAACCGTGCAGCATAATTTAACGGTGGGGGGAAAGCAAACGAATCTATTACAGCTATGCATATTTGCATTAATTTTATTAGAGACAGTGTCCAATAACCGTGCAGCATAATTTAACGGTGGGAGGGGAAAAATCAAACGGTTCTATTACCGCTATACATATTTGTATTAATTACAAGAAAATGCATTTATGAAGGAGCAATACTTCCTCTATTTTCAAAAAACAAAAGTAACAATTGTTATTAAAATTTTTACAAGAATGATGTAAAGAGATAGCCTTTACTGTTTAGGAAAACATATATTAAATATATGCAACACAAGCTACTAATTCTCATTGAATTAACCTCCTTCAATCCTATAATTTATGATAACATTAAAGTTGTAGAACTCACGCCAAAAATAAAAAACGTTCTCTCAAGCTAAGCCTGCTCAATTTCTGAACTGATCTGATTCTCCACCTTAAGTCGCTAATGGTTTTTACTGCACTCTAAAATGTGTAATAGAAGCTAAGAAATAAAGATCTGTTCTCAGAGAATGTTGGAGAAATTTCCAGATTTACCTAAAAAACGCCGTTTCTAGGTTTTTTTCTGTCACTTCAGTGGGACTCTTTTTAAGATTCACCTTAAAGGTGGACAGATCAGTAGAGCTAGGAAAGTGATCTACGTTTGGATAGGTTAGAGAGGTCATTTCTTCTCTTGCTGCCTTGCCTGCCTTGCTGATTTATAGCTTCACTGTTATTTGAAATTAGAGGACTAAGTATAGTTAATTCGCTGTGAATTTTTGTAGTTTGAATAGTGAATATTTAATACGCGTTTTCATAGACAATAAAGTCTGCATCTTTGTATCAATCTTGTGGGAAAATTACTATTATTCGTAACAATATAAAAAACTATTATTATATACTAATAAAAAGAACAAATAATTACTTTCAAATGTATTTGTAATTAATAATATAAACGTATTATCATTGCAGGTGGTGATTCTGGTGGATCAGGAGGTAAGTAATCAAAATCATAAAAGAATTCTCCTACTTAAAAAATGAAAAAAAAAAAAAAATTTTTTAAGGTTTCTTTTTTTAATTCATTTTCCTTCAAATTCAAAGTATAGAAATACATATCATAAAGTCTTTCTCCGAAAAACTTAGTGGGTAGGAACACAATATAATATATTTGGAACGAAATATTTTTAACATTTCAAAATGTATTGACGGATGTAAGAAATAAATAAATTATAGAACAATGAAGAATTCGAAATTTTTCCTGAAAATAAAATTATTTATTCAAAATAAAATACAAAAAAAAAAAAATAATCATGAAAGAAAATAATTTCATTAAATTTATATATAATTAATTCCTTACTGCAAGAAAGGATTCTGGAGGATCAGGAACTAAATAATCACAAAAAGATTAAAATGAAATCTTCTATGCATATTTCAATGTATCATGTCGGAACCTCGTATCTTGAACGGCCAATCACCCCGTGCTCATGCAAATTGAATAATATTTTTATTCCTTTTAATGGTTTCATTGAATGAGTCACTTTAGTATTGCAAACGATCCAAAAAGCTTTGTCTCGCATTTATTCTTTGAAAAAATATCACGTTACCTATTTATTGCATTTCCTATAATCACGTGCTCAGAATGACATTTGTCCAGGTTTTATTTGCTGTAGTCATTCACTTATCTTTTTTTAATCAGAGCTTTTGTAAATGTGGTGGCAACGCGTTATTAAAAGCTGTTTTTTTTTTTTTTTTGCTCGCGCAGATAATAGAATATTTTTTTTTCACATACGGATTTTTGTTGACGCTGAAAACCTCATCCCAAAAAAACAGCATCAAGTTCTGACAGGATAATAACAAAAGAGCTGTCTTCCTACAAAATGAAAAGATAAGAGGAGCATGCATAATATTTTTTATTATTTTTATTTACAAAAAAGAAATTTAAGCAGAATGTTTTTCTTAGAAAAGTTTAAAGAAAATCAATAAAATATTAATCACCTTATGTGATTTTAAAAATTATATTTAAAGCAATTATAAAAAAAATTGGAATAGAATGATACATTGAATTTAATAGAAGAAAATTAAAATCACATAATAGGAAAAAAATAATGCTTTGTTATGAAAATATGGGATTACAGAATTACGCATTAAGTACAAAAACTACAATAAAAATAATGATAAGATGAAAATTTCATCTAAGACTATGTGTAATTAAGCGGATTAATATTGCAGGTGATGATTCTGGAGGACCTGGAGGTAAGAAATCTTGGTTCTTAAGAAAAAATCTTACTTAAAACTGAAAAGATAATAAGAATATATTTTTATTTTTATTTTTTTATTTGGATTTATAGAAAGGTTTTGTACGTTAGACAGTTTTTTCCTCAATAAAAGTAGAAACATAAATAAAAATTCCATTTGCTGTAAATATTCAAAAGTTATAAAATAGTTTGTGTAATATATTCTAAGGAATTTTACTAGAATGACAGTTTTTAAACTTTGAGTAAAATAGGAATTATGCATTAACCCTTAACTGAGGAGGTGAAAATTAGGGCTTAAATTAATGAGGCATCTAGAATACCGCATGATTTTTACACTCAAATTCAATTTTTTAATAAAAATATTAGTATGAAAATCTATCAATATATTCTGCAGATATGTTTCATGATATATGTTTAAGAAATTTTTCAAATTACAATATCATGAAAAAAGAAATTGCTTTGGCACATACGTTTTTTCTCAAATTACATATTACAAAAAATTATATTCTTTAATAAACACATTACCTATTATTTTTTAAGTTATATCTATTTTTTCAGTATATAAAGGTATATAAAAACAATATAAAGAAATGTTCAACAATTAGATAAAAAAACGACAATGGGTACAATTTATCTTTTTTATTGGCATCACCGATTTTTGAGGGCTTAGTATAGTAATATATTTTAGAAATTTTTCAAAATACACTATCACAAGAAAAATTACTTATATTTAAACATGTACATCAGAATCAGCCAAATGAAGACTTTCATCGTAAAAATTTTCTGTATAATTATCTCATTACTAAAATCCCTTCCTGTTTAATTTAAATGCGTCTGTTTCTCTACTATATAAAGAGGATTTGTACGTTGGAAGATGTTCCAAGTACCTAACACTAAAAACCTAAACACTAAAAAGGAGTTGAGGTTTCAAGACGCCCTGTTAAGAAATAGCTGAAATATTTAAAACAGCATCCTCTGAAAGTGACGGAAAAAGTGCGTTTGTAGTGGAAAAGGAAGTCTCGAAAAAGGAAGCTAAAGGGTCAATCCTATCTCTTGAGCTAAAAATAGAATAGGAGTAACCGAAAATCTATCTTTAGCAGTCTAATTGACCGCATCTCCCTAGTTAATGCTTAAATATAAGAAAGAAAAAAAAATCTAATATCATGATTAGAATAATTTAATCAAAAGATTTGATTAAATAAAGATTAATTTATAATTGGAAGAGTAATTTCATTGCAGTTGATAGTTTAACAATCATATTCACAAAAAGAAAATATTATATATAATGAAAAGAAAAAACGAGTATTTTTTTATGGCTTCTTTTTTTTTCTTCCACCTTAAAAGCGCTTAAGACAATTAAGAATTGAAAATTCAAAATTTCGAGAATGTATTTCCCATTAAAATTAAGAAGAAATTAATAAAAAAACATAAAGTGTTAACAGTTTAAATACTTAAAAAACTTTTTAAAATATGATTAAAAAATTGAACATAAATAAAAAAAATGTATATATATTTTTTGAAACAGATATAATAAAAAGATAAAAAAATGCTATTAAAAAATAAGTAATTAAACTTATCGTAGAATTATACATATTACTATTGCAAGTAATAATTTGGGTAGATCTTCTGATAAATAATTGTAATCTTAAAAGAAATATCTAATTTCAAAACGATAAAAAGGAGAAAATATTACATCATAATAATCGACACGATGAATTATAATGCAGAAAACATTGAAAATTGATTGCACAAAAAAAAATCACACAAATATTAATGTTTATCATTGTAAATAAAAATATCATAAAATACAAGATTGTAGAAATAAATACTCTTTTAAATTTACAATATAATACTTTTTATAGAGTTTAAATTCTTGGATACTTTCTAAATAATTGAACATTTTTATGAAAACATGTATATATATGGAAGGTAATGTTCGAAATTTTGATTAAAAATTCAAAAATAAGAGAATATTATATAAGAGAAATATATTTCTTTTTCAGGTAATGGACCACGAGGTAATTAATCATAATTTTCAAAATACTGTTTTTAAAATTTAATCGGATAAGACAAATGCATTTTCTTTTTAAAAGATTTTGATTAGTATTAAGGCAATGGTAAATATATATTGTAATGTAATTTTCATAAAAACTGATTACAAATCACTTAAATATAAATAATTTCTTTTGAATACTTTTTAAGTGCTTTAAAACAAGCTATAATTTTCAATAAAAGAACTATGCATAAATATTATGAAATTTTTTTTAAAAAAAATGGATTGTTTCTTACATTAAAAGATGGAATAAAAAAAACTTAATGATGAAAATAACATACTTTTATTTAACTTTGAACAAAATTAATATAAGTACATATTCTTCTTACAGGTGGCAGTTCTTTAAAACCAGCAAGTAAGTAATTATGACAGTAAATAAAACATATTTTTCAAAAAATGACGAAAGAATAATTTAACTTTTTTATTTGATTTCAAATAACTATAACTATGTAGCAGAATTTACTTGCCATAAAAGCCATAAAAAAAGAAAATAAATGAAATATAAATCATTTCGTTCAAATTCTTTTAAAATCTTTTAAGACATACTAAAACTTTAAATTTATGGAATTAATTATGAATAATAAATTTCCGAATTTAGTTAAATATCGAATTTGATATTACGCTTCCAAACAAAAATATGTAAAAAAATCTGTAATAATATTAAGAAAATAATTTTTAAAATTAATTACAGAAATTAATATGTAAAATTACATTTTTATTGCAGGAGGTGGTCCTGGAGAATTCGGAGGTAAGAATTATAATCACATATTTAATTATTTTTAAAATCAGACTAGTTTTCTGTTTTAATTCTATATCGGAACTTGCTTAATGGAAAATTAGAATATATTTCTCAAAACTTACAGAAAGTTAATTGCATACAAGTAATTTTGTACATATTTTTTAATGTTTCTTATTAAATAGAAAAAAATATTTTTTTTTAAATTTAAAAGTATGATTTTTTAGAATTATTTTGTGAACAGAATAAGATATTACAAATTAAAAAACAATAATTTAGAAAAAAATTTTTTACATGCTATTAAATATATTATTATTACGGATGATGATTTTAGAAGTTCACATTGTAATTAAGAATAATGGTAAAAGATGTATTTTACTTAAGGTATTTGTTGGATTGCGAAGACAGTTTTTTTTTAAAAAAAATCTCAATTTCTATTACTGTTTCTTTGGAAGAAAAATATTTCCTTTAAAAATGTTAATTGTTTATGTAAATGTTTATTTCAATCTACATTAGAGAAAACTAAACAGAAAGCACAGAAACAACCTTAAGCCGTTAAGCGTAAGGAATTTTCAAAAGCTAGTGGGTACTCACCTAAAAGCTCTAAAAAATCAATTAAAGGAAAGCTTACAGACAACGTCTTAAATAAATTAAAAATCTCTTATGGCATTACAATAAGTACCTTTGCTAGTAATTTATTGCAGATTCAAAGTTCAACATTTACTGCATTTATGTTTGATCCAGTAATAGAAGATCAATACATGTTCAATGCCCAAAGAGCAAATCATT
Source organism: Argiope argentata (assembly GCA_026289955.1). Taxonomy (NCBI): domain Eukaryota; kingdom Metazoa; phylum Arthropoda; class Arachnida; order Araneae; family Araneidae; genus Argiope; species Argiope argentata. The sequence goes on from JAOUZG010003505.1 coordinate 715,853, forward strand.
CTTGATTCAAATACCAATGTCTGCTTTCAGAAGGGAAAAAATAAAAAAAATATTTAAGTATAGAACTTTCAAAAACTTTTATGAACATTACTAACCCCTGTTATATACTACTTTCTACTTTCAAAAAACAAAAAAAAGGAAGATTTAAGTACAAAACTAGTAAAAACTATTATTAATAAGACTAAGCCTAGAAATCATCTAACTCTTCTGAAAAAATGTTTTCATGCTAAAACACAAAATGGTAATGAAAGTTAGAATAACCTATTATGAAAAATTATCCCTAAAACATATTTGTTGATTTGAAAAATTTTCGTTTAAGAGTAATATAGTTGTAGTATTATTCATTGATGGTTTTTAAGGAATAATAGAAAGTTTTAATAAATAAGGTGTAATTCTATGTTATTACATGATGACCAAATATAGTAGTTTTTAAAACGAACAAATTGTTGCTACAAAGAGTCAGTCTTTGCCTGCTATAAAAAAATACAAAATTAAAACTGACATTAAAAGATATACAAATAATAATAAATGAGAGAATAAGAAAGTCATTTTCTACAAAAGAGGAGAATTTTAATTGCTTAAAATGAAATAATATTTCCGATGACGCTACTAAAAATTTTAGATTCCTTTTTTAAAGAATGAGTTTTAAGTAAAAATTTTACCACGCAAAACTTAGCCTAAAATTTTTTTGGTGTGTTTTCTTAACATTTTGTATTTATATTGTCCTAAAAGTTATGAAACCAACGAATCAAAGATTTAGGGCAAATTTTAATATTTTTTAATTTATGGTTGTATATTGGCAGTAGTCCCTATGATTTTTACAACATAGAAATGCTCTAAGTCCATAATTTATTTGTTTTTAATATTTTTCTTAACCTTTAATTCATTGCCGTTATAAGCATCACAGGTATGTTGTGTAGAAAAATAATTTAAAATCTAAAACTTGAATTTATTGTAGTACGTTAATTAGTGAAAGGAAATAACGTACTTAAACACATTGCTACGAAAACGATAAATTTGGACAAATATAAGGTTCGCTATATTTCATAGAAAACTAGAAATGTTGTTTCAAAATGAAAAATTAATTTAAAAAATCTTTTTTTCGATATCGTTTATTTGAATTTGCAGATTTGAAATATAAATGAAAATCTTTTCTAAAAAATATAGTAAATTAATAAAATAGTTCTCTCATTTTTTGAATATTTTCAAATGACTTTAAAATTTGGAAACTACGATATGAGGAATTATACTGGAATTTAATGTTTTATATTTTTAGATAATAAAAATTCTAAAGAAGTAAGAAAGTAATAAGAAAAAAATAATTAAAAATTTTTTTTGTAAGTAAACATATTATTGTTGCAGGTGATGATTTTGGAGGATCAGATGGTAAGTTATTTAAATCACAAAAGTTATATCCTTGTTAAAAATGTGAAAAAAGGATGCAATTAATTATATTTAGATCTTTTTTTTATTTTTTGGTATTATTTATAGAGAAGAATTATATACAAAATATCTTCTTTGTAACTTAGAGAAAATGGATAAAATATAAATAATTTGCATGATAGTTTTCAGTTTTTTTAATTAGACTATTAATTTAATTACGACCGAAAAGATAAATTTAAAAATATATACTAACGAAATTAATTTTATGCATTAAAAATAAAAAATAAATTTTTTTAAAGAATTTATCATATTGAAAAATTTGATTTAAATCATGTGTAACTAAGTTCTTTTTTATTGTAGGTGATGATTCTGGGGGACCAGACGGTAAGTAACTTCATTACTTAAGATATACCATCTTAAAAATTGTAAAAAAAAGAAATGATTCTGGTTTTATAACTTTTTGTTATTATACTATTTTAATATAATTGTATATATATTAGATAATTCTCCTTATAAAACTTGGGTAAAAATTAATTACTTTATGTATGATTTCTAAAATGCACAAATGATAAACCTTTGTCCGAACGTTTCTATCAAAATTTCTAATATGTTCCACAGAGTTAGAAAAAATAATTTATGAAAAAATAATAAAAGAAGATTTTTCAAATTTAGTGTAGGTAGAAACTTTAATGTTAAATTTTAAAAATAGAAATTAAAACTAGCAATGAAACGGCAATACCAGTTAAGAGAACGTTTAATTATTTTTATATTCTATTCCATTTCCATATTCTGTTTATCCGTTTCCTATTTTCCTAGCAAAGTTTATTCCAGATATTTCCATAATTCACTAATATAGATATAATATTTTCTCTACGGTGCAGTCCTCAATGGCTTTAATCTTTTTTTAAACACGACTAATTTTTTGAGCTAGACAGGAAATCGTGGGTAATGAGAATTAAACTGCTTTGAACAATAAAGATGCGGAAACAAACAAAAACATTGTCAAAAATCATGCAAGCAGAAAACTCTCCCATATTTTGCATTTCCCTTTCGAACAACTATATAAATGGAACAAAAAAAATTGTTACGACGACTCGTTATCTTGTTTTTAAAAAAAACTCCATTGTTTGCATTATTTCATGTATAATATATTTAGTTACTTTTAGGATGATCATATATAAATTTTCAGTAATTAATAATTAATCTATTATCAAATAATTTCTTTGGTTCAAAATTGTATTAATTACTTTGTATTAGAGTAAATCTTTTATTTTTGAAATATTTGTTCATTAATAAAAGCTGACAGAATTGATGTAAAATCTTTTTTTTTCATATATAATAATGTTAATAGTATTTCATATTGTTACGAAAGTTGCGGAAGCTCGTCGAAGTTGGCGACGTTGACGAGGAGCATCACGCCAGCCGGGTTGGTTTGATGAAAGGAATAGTCTGGTAGCCTCTGGATCGCGCATGAATCTTCGCGTGTTTTGGGGCACGCGCTTGCTCGGCTATATACGGGACGGGTTGTCATAACTCCGGCGGTTAGTTGAGAGTTTTCTATCGGTAAAAAAGCGTTTCGCTGGGCTAGCAGATTACTTGTTATTAGTTAGCTGTGTATACGTTTGTTGTTAACGTTGTATTATTGAGCTCGCTGCGATTTACTGTTTACTGTGCTGCACGATAGCTGTTTTGCAGGCTGTTTTTATCGTGCGTAAGACTTGTATTTACGCTGTAAGTGAATGTTGACTGCTGGATTGTTTTTATCTGCAGTTTTACTGTATCAAAATATCGTGTAAATTCTTGTAAATAGCTGTACATAAATTTGTATGTGCTGTCCTCAAGTAAAGTCCATTCAATCCGAACCCACTACGCTAATAAAAACGTAACAATATATAAGAATACAATTTCCATACAATTATTTTTTTAAAAAATTCCATGTAGTATTGTCTAGAAAACAAGGCATAATTATTTTTTTTTTACTTTTGAATTTCTTTTAATGTATATCAAAATCGTCTCAAATTAGCATATGATTTTTAAATAATTAATCATTAAACTTTAAAAATAATGATTATGAGATTTGAATTTTGAACTCCTCAAATCTTCCATGTCTGCAGGTTATGCTTTATCTGTTAATTAGAAATAGAATAAAGTTTTTTCCCAAATTTATGCTCTTTTAACTAAGATACAAAGATTTTCACGAATTGTAATTTTAAGCAACTTTTTTTGTCACATAATACATAAGTAGAGAAAAAAAAATAACTGTTCAACAAAATTCAAACATTCAAATAGTAATAAATTTTGAAAAACAGTTATCTATAAATAGTAAACATTTTTTCAGGAAAAACATTCTTAAATGGAGCAAAATCCGATCAGATTACATCATAATTATCGACTCGGTGAATCAGGATGCAGAAAACATTGAAATTTTTTCCATAAATAGCAATCACACAAATACTTATGGTTATCATCATAAAAAAATGATCTTGAAATACTCGATTGTTGAAATAAATACATTTTTAATTTACAATTTAATATTTTAATAGTGAACTTTTTTAAACTTTTAAAATAGTTCAACATTTTTATTAAAATATATATGGAAGGTAATATACAAAATTTTGATAAAAATTTAAAAAATATCATAATGTAATGTTTAATTACTTGTTGCAATTAATATAAATTATACATTCCTTTTTCAGGTAAAGCACCAAGAAGGCAACGAGGTAAATAATCCTAATTTTCAAAATATAAATCTTTTTCGAATTTGAAAAAGTTAAGACAAATGTATTTTCTTTTTCAAGATTTTGTTAGTATTAAGGTTGCTTTGAAGATGCAATAGAATCTAACTTCCATTAAAACTGATTAAAAGTCACTTCACTATAAATCGTTTCGTTTGACTACTTTTCTAAATATTTGAAAGCAGACTGAAATTTTCAATTAAAGGAACTATGCATAATTTTTTTTAAAATTTCAAGAAAAAAAATGGATTGTTTCTTTCACTAAAAAATGGAGTTAAAACACTTAATGATGAGAATTACATACTTTCATTTAACTATGAACAAAATTAAATAATTATATATTCTTCTTACAGGTGGTAGTCCTGGACCACTAGGAAGTAAGTAATTAGGATAATAAAATAAAACTATTTTTATACTACTATAAATATATTGCAGAATTTACCTGTTATAAAAACATGACTATAAATGCAATATAAATAATTTAGTTTAAATTCTTTCTAAACCTTTTAAGACATAATAAAACTTTGAATTTATTTTATTGTTTTTGAATAATAAATTTCAAAATTTTGTTAAATATAAGATTTATTATTACACTTGGAGACAAAAAATTTAAAAAATCCCTAATGATAATAAAAATAATAATTTTTTAAACAATTATTGAAATAATTATGTAAAATTACATTTTTATTGCAGAAGGTGGATCCGGAGAAGTCAGAGGTAAGAATCATAATCACAAAATTCAATTTCTTGACAATCAAAATTTTATTACTTTATTACTTTACATTTATTACTTTGTTGGAAGTTATATACTGAAAATATATTGTAGAATACATTTTTTATTAATACTGAAAAAGTGGATTGCTTAGAAGTAATTTTTTATCACTTTTTAATGTTTCTTATTAGATTAAAAGAAATGTTTTATTAAAAAAAATTTAAAATAATGTGCCTTTTAGAATTTTTTTTAGAAGACCCTAATATATTAAAAATTTAAAAAATAATAATTTAGGAGAAATTAAATGTGATTCGTTATTAAACCTACTATTATCACAGGATTCCGGAGGTTCAAAATGGAATAAAGAATAATTATAAAAGATTCATTTTACTTAAAGAATCGGCCTAGTATCTGAATTTCTGTTACTGTTTCTTTTGAAGATCATATTTTTTCGTTTTCAATCTGTTTTTGATTTCCAATTATAATAATTATATTAAATGATATAGATGTTTTTTTAAATCCACATTAGTGACAAATAAATTGAAAGTTACGCAAAAACAAGTGGAAGTCAGTTGTTTGCGCTCTAATGCCATTAATATTTACTGACTAATGTTCGTTATACTCTCATTAAAAGAGAGATGTTAAACCATAGGACATTTTCGAAAGCTAGTGGGCACTCACTTGAGAGCTCTAAAAAAACTGATGAAAGTCTCTGGGGTAAAGGAAAGAATACGGACGATGTCTTAAATAAATTAAAAAACTATTATGGCATTGCAATAAATACGAATGTTAATAATTTATTGCAGATTCAAAGTGCAACATTCGCTATATATGCTTATATTTGTTACAATAATAAAAGAACACTGCATATAACGTGCCCAAAGATCAAATCATTCTTGCTTCAAATACCAACGTCAACTTTCAGAAGGCAAAAATTATAAAGATTTAAGAATATAACGTCCAAAAACTATTATCAATATTTCTAAGCCTAGTTATATTAAATTAGGTGAGAAAAATCTTCCGAAAAAATGCCTTTATTGGATAACACAAAATAGTAATGAAAGTTATAATAATCTATTATGTAAAATTATTCCCAAAAATATTTTTGTTGATTCGAAAATTTTGCGTTTAGGGGGTAATATTGCTGTAGTTATTCAATGATGGTTTTTCGGGAATAATAGAAAGTTTTAATAAATAATGTATTTCAGCTGGTCATTACTGACACAATATAGTAGTTTTGAAAATGAACAAATTTTTGCTACAAAAGAAGCAGTTTTGCCTTTGCCAGCTGCTTTGCCTGCTACAAAATTGAACAAAAAAATATAACGGACTATAAAAGTGAAACCAATAATAATAAAAAAGAGAATAAGAAAGTCATTTTACGCAAAAGAAAGGAATATTAAGTCCTTAAAGAGAAATAATATTTTAGATAATGCTATTAAAAATCTTAAATTTATTTTTTTAAATATATTTTTAGTCAAAATTTTACTACGCAAATCAAAGTTTCAACAAATCTTAGGGATATGTTGTCTTTAGATTTCATATTTATATTAGCCTAAAAGTTGTGGTTGTTACTTATGGCACTTGCCTATTGAGAAGCCCCCGCTGATACAGCAGCAGATTTAAGCCAAAAGGAGCGTCTCTTGTTTTCGAAGTAGAGCCAGCTAAGGCCAAGAGTATGACTTAGCTACACATTTAACATTTTTTAACATTTAAAACCACACCACACCTCCGTTTCTAGGGCTCAAATGGCCTCTTTTCGGTTTGGTATAGATGTAGGTGGACTACTCACCACATTTGCTTGCACAACCCTTTTTTACAGGGGGGTACAGTCACACATCTCACATATAGCACAAAGAAGAACAACCATATCCAAACTGGGACCCCCAGAACACGAGGAAGACGCGCTGCTTCTGTGCCAGAGAGCCGGCTATTTTCCTAAAAGTTATGAAACCAATGAATTAAAGATTTAAACCTAATTTTAATATTTGTTTATTTATAGTTGTATACTACCAGTAGCACCTATGATTTTTACAATATTTTTACCATAGAAATGATTCAGCATCCATAAACTTTTTTTTCACTTGAATATATTTCTTGGCTTTTAATTCATTGCCTTTATAAATATAACAAGTATGCTGTGTGGAAAAATAATTTAAAACTGAGGATTAAAATTCATTTTAGAACTCTAATTAGTGAAAGGAAATAACTCATTAAAACACATTTTTATGAAAGCGATAACTTAACATAAATATAAGGTATGTTACCTTTTATCAAAATTTAGAAATACGGTTTCAAAATGAAATATTAAATAATTAATTTGAATTTATTTTCAAACGTTTTTCATTTTTCTCCATTTTTATATGTTTTACCTAAAATACCTTATTTTTATTATATTAAATTATATTAAAAACCTTCTAATTACTTTTTATTTATTGTTTTGAGTCATAATCATCATTAACATTTACTAAAATAGATAATAAAACTATTTTTTTAAAAAAATGAGCATTTGTAATCAAGCAGATACCTTAAAATCTGTAAGGAAAATTTTTATTTCTTATACGAAAGACTAAAATTAATTTTATGTTAGAAAGTTTTTCGCATACCATTCAAAAGAAAATTTACCTATAAGCATCGAAAACACAAACTATGAATAATTAGTTTAAATGCTGTCATTTAAAGAGAAAAGCTGGCAGGTGCTTTCCACTTCTTTACTGGCGATTGTGGAAATTAACCTTATCGTTGTGGTAATTGATCATTCGCCATCGACCTCAAAACCAAGTTACTTATTTGTGATTTTAGAAGGCTTGAATAATACAAAACGCTTATTATCAAAGTTATATTTTAATTTTTTCTGAAACATTAGCTCATTATTTCTGTTGGAGAAATTATACAATTAAATTTTGTGAAATTAAATTAAATGCAAATAGTATATCTGTTGTAAAGTTATTTAGCGCATTATGCAAAATATTCTCAATTTTTCAATCGTATTTGTAATTTAACCACTTTCTCAATCTTTGCTGAAGTTTTAATTCATATTAAGTTTGAGCAAATCATTCTAAATTTTATTCTGTTATTCTTCTACTTCATAAATTTTAATAAAATGTAACAATTTAAAATTCAGGTATTAGGTCTTAATTGTTTATATTTCTTAAAAGTATTTCCATTTTTTTAAAGCGTAACACAGATAAGAATTCTCTGCTATTTTGTAGGCTGAAATATCTTTGAATGTTTAAATACTAATACATTGCGCTCTCAGAAATCGAATATACCTTTTATTCTTAACACAGTTCTAACGGTTTGAACGTAAACAAAAAGTTTTTTTTTCTATTCTTTATTCTTGATGTTAAAATTCATTTTTTTAAATCCTTCATTCATTCTAGTAATTCTTTCATAGCAAATTTTATTGTTAAGAATTTCATTTAGTCATTGCTTCTTATTATTTTTTAAAAAGGTGCTGAATTTTGTTAACGATCAATAACGGAAATATAGCAAATTAATTTTGTTCAGAAAAATTGAATTAAATTTAGGAAACTGGCACATTTAAGATAATTAATTTCACTAAAGCAAGATAAAGTACGGTTTACTTAGAATTCGTCCATAGAATTTCAATAATATTGCGTTCAAAATTAATCAACAAAAAACGCTAAAAAGAATTTAAAAATAATAAAATTGGCATTCTAAATTATCAGCATTCGTTGTTAAATATAAGCATGTTGACCGGAAGATTTAGGTTATACTTCAGAAATCCTTAAAATTAAATGAAGAAATCCTGACTTTTTTAAACTGCCGCTTTCTTTTATTTCATTTCAATATAATTATTTCTGGAATAATTTAGTTGTCTAGTACGTTTTAGCATGAATATATCCAGTTCAAGCATTAAAACATAAATCGGAAACAAATTGTAAGTCTTCGATTTTTCTGAATTCTGTGTTGGTCTACTACATTTGAGATAGTGAAGGACGCAGTCATGAGGGAGTTAAATTTGAAGGAAAAAATTAAGTTTATGCAGCTTTTCAATGTGCAATCTCATGAAATAACGAAAAACTCAACCCGATGGGTTTTCTATTCAGTTTTTCTGAATAATTTCTGAAGAAAGGAAAGAAATATTAAAGCTGGTCTTAGGCACCATTTATCTTCATGATGTCATTCCGTCAGAAATAAAATTTCCATTAATTCATATTTTAAATGTTTATCCTTCAAACATATGAACCGAACTATAAACATATATTATAAAGTTCCAAAACTTTATTGAGTTAAAAAAATAAGGAATTTATTAAATAAAAATTTATGGAACTATGGGAAAGAAGAAGGTTTTCAATACAAAAATAGCTTACAATGAAATTATCCAAACTCATTCCGCTCCTCATAGGAATGTTACTAATGGAAAATGTCGAAATCCAAGCTTGTTGTTAGTTCCTCATAGGAATTTTACTAATTTAAAATGTCGAAATCCAACTTGTTGTTGGTACAGTAGTTGTATCAATCCATAGGAAAAAGAAACAAAATGCATAGTACAACAGTTGTACCTCTGGTAATTTAAAGGGTAATAAATACCTATCATTTAGAGTCAAAAGTTATAACATTCCTAAAGCACTTTGTAAAACATATTCTAAGGAAATATACCTGAAAGGTAGTTTCTTAAATTATCAAAAAAAGAGAAGTATTTTGCAAACAAGGAAAATAGAAATAAGAATACAAATACAGAAAAAAAAATAAGTAATAAAGGTGGGAATTTAACGTACTTAAAACTATTGTTACGAAAGAGATAATTTTGAATTAATAAAAGTTAGGCTATCATTAATTGAAAATAAGAAATATTGTTTCGAAATGAGAAATTAACTAAGAAATCATTCTTCAATTATTGTTTATATAAATTTACAGATCTGAAAAAAATTAAAAATCATTTCTTAAAAATAACAGTGAAATATTAAAATATTTTGTGAACATTTTCAACCGATTTTAAAATATGCAAAATATGATATGAGAAATTATACCGGAATGGGATGTTTTAAATTTTTACGAAAAAAGTGCTAAAAGAATTAAAATGTAATAAGAAAATAATTTCATGAAATTTAATTTTTATGTAAACGTATTATTTTTTCAGGTGATGATTCTGGAGGATCAGATGGTAAGTAATTTTAATGATAAAACTTATATCTTGTTACGAAATGACAAAAAAAATATGATTATAATTAGTTCACTTTTGAATTTTTTTTAAGAATTAAAGTTTAAAATTGTATACCAAAATATATTCCTTTCAACTCAAATAAAATTTATAATATATAAATAATTTGGCACAAATCTTTCAGTTTTTTAATTAGACGGTTCAGATAATAAAGGCAGAAATAATGAATTTTTTTCAAGCATTTTCCAAATCAAATTTATATGTTAAAAATTTAAAAAAATATTAGTTCATAATAAGGGGAAAAATTTAAATCATGTGTAATTAAGTATTTTTTTTATTGTAGACGATGATTCTGGAGGACCAGGAGGTAAGTAACTTAATCACAAAAGATATATCTTATTAAAAATTGTAAAAAAAAATGATTGCCGTTTTATAAATTCCTGTTCTTATCCGAATTTCATAAAATGAAATATATATTACAATGAGTTCTTATAAAAAATTTATATAAAAACCAATTACTTAGTTGTCAAAATTTCTAAAATGTTCTATTTGGTTGTAGTAATATACTTTAAGGAATTATGATAAAAAGAGACTTTTCAAATTTAAAATAAATATAAAATTTTATTTTCAGTTAAAATTAAATAAATAAAAACTATTAATAAAAAACAAAATCAATTAAAAATATTTTTTATTAAAATATTCAAAATTGTTGTTATTACAGATGACGATTCAGGAGGATTGAATGGTAAGTTATTATAATAAAAATAAAAATATCCTAGTTAAAAAAAGATCAGTATTCTTTTTTTTATTCTTTTTTTATTCAATATTTCACTTTCCTATTTTCCTAGGAAAATTTATTCCAGTTACTTCTGTAATTCACTAATATAGATATAATATTTTCTCTACAGAGCAGCCGAATACTTGTTTGTGCTATGTGGTTAATCGTTCGTGATGTGAATTAAAATGCTTTCAGCAGTAAGAAGGCTGAAACAAAAAAAAATGAAAACTATGTCAGGAAGCATGAATAAAAATAGCTTTCGTATAATTTGCATATTGGACCTCTATATCTGGCAACGGAAAAAAAGGGTTTCGATGTCTCTTTATTGTGTTTGTAAAAAAATATTTTGTTTACATAATTTTATGTCAGTTTATTTATTTGTAGGATAATCATATATAAATTCACAATAATTAATGATTACCTTTTCTATCATCAAATAATTTCTTTGATTAACAGTTGTACTAATTACTTTGAAGTAAACCATTTCTTTTGTTCTTGAAATGTTTGTTCATTCATAAAAGTTGGTAGATTTGATATAAAATCTTTATTTCATATATAAGAATACGATGCTGTTTTTCCAGAAAATAAGGCAGAATTATTTCTTTATCTTCTAAATTTCCTTTAATACATATCAAAATCATCCGAACATGTCATATAATCTTTAAATATTAATCATTTGAATATATAAATAATAATATCGAAATTTACATTCTGAATAAGTCAAATATTTTATAGCTACGTGGTAGTTTCGTTTGTTAATTAGAAATAGAAACAAGTTTCTATAAAATGGATGTTCTTTTTTCTAAAACACAAAGATCCTCACTATATGTATCTTTTAGTAATATTTTTTTCACATAATTCAGGAGTTGAGCAAATAATTTACTGTTCGACGAAATTCAAACCTTCTAATAGATATAAGTTTTTAAATTGAGTCACCTATAATTATTAAACTAGTATTATTTATAGGTGAAGTTATTCTTAATTATTAATATACCCAAGATTGCATTATAATAATCTATACAGTGACACAGAATACGGAAAACTCTGAAAGGTGGGCTTCAAGATAAATACAATGCTTATACAGAAAAACAAAAAAATCATGAAACAAAGATTGTAGACTTAATTACATTTTTATTTCATCATATAATACTTTTTTTACGAATATGTTTAAAAATACTTTAATTTTTACTCGAACATTTTTATCAAAAAATATATAAAAGGTTAGAAATTTTTGAAATTTTGATAAAAATTCAATTTTTTATTAAAAATTTTAAAATAACAAAACCAGAATTTCATTAAATTACCAGTCACAATTAAGATGCAAAATACTTTTTTTTCAGATAATGAACGAAGAAGACCACGAGGTAAGTAATAATAATTTTCAAAATAAAAATCTTTTTTTTTAAATTAATAAGATAAGACTAATGTATTTTCTTTAAAAAAGTTTTTGAATTGAATAAAGTTAACGGTAAATAGGTAAAGAATCTAATTTCCATAAAAACTAATTGAAGATAACTTAAATATCAATCATTTGATTTGAATACTTTTCAAAAAATTTTAAAACAAGCTGAACTTATCAATAAAAAAACTGTCCATAATCTTTTTTGAAATTTCGAAAAAAAAAAAACTGGATTGCTTTTCACTCTAAAAAAACGAATTATAAAATTTAATAATAAAAATACCATACTCTCAATTAGCTAATGGGAAAAATTAATATAAGAACATATTTTTTTGCAGGTGGTGGTCCTGGTGCACCAGGAAGTAAGTAATTATGATTATAAAATAAAAAATAAAAAAATAATAAGAGAATTTCTTATTCTTTTATCATTTAATTTTTTTATTTAATCTCATGTAACGATAAATATATAATACAATTCACCTGCTTAAAAAGTGATTGAAAATAAATTAAATATGTCATTTAGTTCGAATTCTTTCTAAATCATTTGAGACATGCTGAAACTTTTAATTTACGGAATAAAAAATGTAATTTTATTAATTTTTTTTAACAAAAAGTTATGAATAAAAATTTCGAAATTTTGTTAAATACCAGATTTTTTACTACACTTGGAGACGAAACTTCAAAAAAATTTTTTGATTATGAGAAGAAAATGATTTATTTAAATATTTACTGAAAATAATATATATAATTGCATTATTATTGCAGCAGGTGGTACTGGTCGTTTCCGAGGTAAGAATCATAATCACAATATTCAATTTTTTTTTGAAAATCAGACTAGTTTTCTCTTTTAATTCATTCTTTATTGGAACTTACATAACGGAAATATATAATAAAATATATTTCTCATCATAACTTGCAAAAAATGGATCGCATACAAGTCATTTTGTATCTATTTTTGATGCCTCTTATTAGATTGAAGCATATATTACAAAAAATTTAGAAGTAGGATTTTTTGGAAATTTTTATGAATATAGAATTATATATTAAAAATTTAAAAAAAATATTTAAAAAAAATTTGAATTTTTATATATATTATTGTTACAAATAATTGTTCCGGAGGGTCAAAATGTAGTTAAGAATAATAATAAAAGATATACAGGGTGTCCGAGAAGTCTTTGACACATTTCAAAAATTCGGTAAAAAAATAATAAACGAGATAGAAAGTAAAATTAAATTACATTTATTACCTGAAATAGTGAAGTTTTTTTTAATCGTATCAATACACCTCGATGTGGGCCCCTGATTTTCGGGGGCTACGAGCAAATGACTGATGAATTCTATCGACGACACCTCTGTGTCGACCCAGGACACTCCCAGTTTCCAAAAACTTATTTTTCCATGCGATAATGCTGTTACGAGATGGAGGGTCTTTTCCCGTATTTCGTACGGAAATTACGTTGAACTTGAGTCACAGATTTCGATTCGAAAAATCACTTACCACAAAACGCGCGCTCACTTGGAGAAGCCATTTTCTAAATAACTCTTTCTAGCGTTTCAGTACCGCAATCTACCGGGCAGTTTTGCATTTTAAAAAAAACTTTACTATATGCGGTAATAAATGTAATTTAATTTTACTTTCTATCTCGTTTATTATTTTTTTACCGAATTTTTGAAATGTGTCAAAGACTTCTCGGACACCCTGTATTATAAGGTATATACCTGAGTTGCCAAGTCTGCCTAAAAATCAGAATTTCTTTTAGAGTTTGTTTTGAAGACCATTTATTTTCGTTTGGAAATCTGTGTTTGTGTTGTTTCTATGATAATTACATCTGATGATATAGATGTTTATTTAAATCAACTTTAACGAAAACAAAATTTCAAGTGGCACCGAGACAACCGGAAGTAAATTTTTTGTGGTTGAATGCCTTTAATATTCACTTACTTAAGTTCATTAAAAATGAGAAATAATTGTGTAGAGCATTTTCAAAAGTGAGTGTGTATTCACTTGAGTGCTTTGAAAAATCTATTAAAGGTCCTTGGGGCAAAGGAAAGCTTACAGACAATGCCTTAAATAAATTACAAAACTCTTAGGGAATTGCATTAAGTGCCGAAGTTGGTAATTTATAGCAGATTCAAAGTGCAAAATTTGCTGCATCTACTTTTCTTGAGTTAAAGCTTTCAGATATGCCAACATTTTAGAAAGATATATTCGTAGCTGGAGAGTAGAAAGCATACTGTAAATCAAGCACCAACTCTCAAATAATTCTGGAGACACCAATCTAATGTAACTGGTGGAATGGAACCTAAAAGCCCAGCATCGACTTATGACCCTACTGAGAAAAGAGAACGAAAACAAACAGGTGGCATTTTCGGCCACTCCCTTGTTCGGTGAACGTCTGAATATCCAGTCGTCTTGCGCGCATTGGGAGTCAGAAATATTAGTTTGGAGAAAAAAACAGAGTGTTTTTGTTACTTTTCGAAGTGAAATATCATGTCACAGAGAAAAAAAAATGCGATGGATTTTTCCTTTCAGTTTTTCTGCGTTATTTGTGACGAATGGATCGAAGTAGTAAGGATTTGTATAAGGAGCAAATTAACTTCATTACACCATTCTGTCAGAAATAAAACTTCTATTAACTCTAATGGGAAAGAAGAATGCCTTCAATCCCAAAACGGCTTACAATGAAATTATCCAAACTCATCCAGTTCCTCATAGGAATGATACTTATAGAAAATGTCGACAAATACAAACTTTACAAACGCCAACAGCGATTACACCAAATGCTGGGGAAAAACCACCTGCCCTGAGGGGTATGACACTAAAGGGAATGACGAAAAGCAACTCGGGTTCAGCCGAAAAGTTTAAGCGGAAGAGAGAAATCCTAATTTGTTGCTGGTACAGTAATTTTACCAACCCTTAAGGAAATGAAACAAAAAGTGCAATACAACATTAAGCTACTAGCGTGTTGCTTGTAACTTACTCTCGTAAGTTAAAGGGTAATTAATACCTATCATTCAGAGTCAAAATCTATAAAGTACCTAAAGCAATTTGTAAAATATCATCTAAGGGAAAAAATATAAATATAATCTAAGAAAAAAATTGCAAAATATAATCTAAGGAAAAAAATATATATATAATCTTTAAAAAATTGTAAAATATAGTCTAATAAAACTATTTCTTTAAATACATTTTATTCATATTTACAGATCTGATATATAAATTAAAAATCATTTATAAAAAATTACAGTAAAATAATAAAGTATAAATTTTATTTTTGGAGTATTTTCATATGATTTTCAAATGTACAAAGTATGATATCAGGAATTTTACTAGAATGTATTTTGTATTTTTAATAAATAAAAATGATAAAGGAATTATAAAAAATAATTTCATGAATTTTTATTTCTAAGTAAGCATATTATTGTTGCAGGTGATGATTTTGGAGGATCAGATGGTAAGTAAATTTAATCACAAATCAAATAAGAAAAAAATTTAAGATTATTCTTAATTCATTATTTGAATTTTTTGTTGATTTAAAGAGCAAAATTATGTACAAAAATATATTCCTCACAACATAGAGAAGAGGGACAATATATAAATCCTTTTTCATAATTTTTCCGTTCTTTAATTCGAATGTTAATATAATTAAATCCGAAAAGATGAATTCTTTCAAATATTAACGAAATCAAATTTTTGTATTAAAAATAAAAAGACAATTTTATTAGGTGATAATAAGGAAAAAGTTGATTTAAAACTTGTAATTAAATCCTCTTTTATTGTAGGGGATGATGATGGAGGATCAGGTGGTAAGTAATTTAATCACAAAACTTATATCTTATTGAAAATTTTAATAAAAGAAATTATTGTCGTTTCATAAATCCTTGTCCTCTTTCGAATTTAATAAAAGGGAATATATATTAGAAAGTTCTTCTGATAAAAAGTATACAAAAATAAATTACTTTGTTTCAAATTTTCTAAATTATTCCGAACCGTTGAAATAATATATTTTAAGGAATTATAAAGAAAAGAAATTTTTCAAATATAGGCAAAATATAAAATTTTACATTAAATAAAAATAAATGAACACAAATTAGTAATAAAAAGACAATATCAATTAAAAGTATGTTTAATTAATACATTTAAAAATGTTTTTATTGTAGATGATAGTTCAGGAGGTTTTAATGGTAAATTATTATAAATGAAACAAAAATATCCTACATAAGAAAAAGTGATAACTATTTTCTATTTAAATTCTTTTTTCATCTCTTTTTCCGTTTCCTATTTTCATAGCAATTTTTACTGCAGATACTTCAATAATTCCCTAATGAAGATTTAATATTTCTCTACAGTGCAGTCATCAAATGCTTCAATCTTTTTTGAAACATGAGTACTTTTTTATGGTATGTGGTATATCGTTGGTGATGCAAATTAAAATGCTTTCAGCAGTAAAAATGCTGAAACAAAAAAAATGAAAACAATTTCAGGAATCAAGGAATTGAGTTTTGAACCTCTGTATATGGAAACCGTAAAAAGAAGATTTCGATAACTCTTTATCTTGCTTGTAAAGAAAATATATTGTCTGCATAATTTTATGTCTGTTATATTTATTTACTTTTAGGATAATCCTATATAATTTTAGAATAATTCATGATTACCTTTTCTATTATCAAAAATTTTTTATTAAGAAAAATAATTACTTTGCTGTTAGGTATTTCTTTTCCTCTTGAAACATTTGTTCAGTAATAAAATATGATAGATTTAAAGTATAATCTATTATGTCATATATAATAATACGATATCAATACAATTATTTCCGAAAAAAGGTGCGTAATTTTGTCAAGAAAACCAGGCAAGATTATTTTTTAACTTTTAAATTTCTTTTATATGCATGTCAAACTCATCTGATCTTATCATATGATTTTTAAATAATTAAATATTTGAATTAATAAATAATAGTAATGAAATTTACTTTTTGAACACGTCAGACTTTCTATGGCAACAAGGTATGCGTTATTTGTTAATTAGAAATAGATCCAAATTTTTTTCAAAGATGATATCTATTTTAATAAGGCACAAAGATTTTCACGAATTGTAACTTTCAGTATTTTTTGTTAAATAATTGAAAAGAAGAGAAACGAATTGTCTGTTCAGCGAAATTCAAACATGACAATAGATATAAATTTTGAAAATCAGTTATCTATAAATTATAAACCATTTTTCATGAAAAACATTCATAAATGTCAACAAAGCATCAGGTTACATCATAATAATCAACATGGTGATCCAGAATGCAGAAAACATAGAAAAGTTATTGCATAAAAAACATTCCCTTAATAATACTTATGCTCTTTTATTATCAAAATAAATAAAATATTGTAGAGATAATTAATTTTTTAATATACAATTTAATACTTTTTATATCGAATAGTTTTTTAAACTTTAAAACTAATTGAGCATTTTTATCTATCAATCTATCTATTTTTCTATATATATATATATATATATATATATATATATATATATATATATATTTTTCTGTTATTCCTCAAATTTTGATAAAAATTCAAAGAAAAACAGAACATAATTTCATTAATAAATATGGAAAATTTATTCCTTTTTCAGATAATGGACCAAGAATACCACGAGGTAAATAATCATAATTTTCAAAATAATTTTTTTTTGAATTTATTCAGATGACTAGCCGCCTTTGGCGACCAGCCGGTTCTCCAGTATTAATGCCGATTAAAAGGTTCAATTAATTATTTTTATTTAAATTGACCTTATAATAGGTTTTTCAGCAAAATATTTTTAAGCTACAAATTTCGATAGTCATACAATTCACTTATACTATTATGTAGACCTCATACAGTCCTGATCTTTGAACTCCGCATCTCTCCCTGATCAATCAGCTCCCATATAATTCAGTTTAAATGAAAATGGAAATGAGGAAACTGCAATTAATATAAAGACCTCTTTACTCAATCCAAGCATGTCTTTAAATAAAACTGAGAACTGTAAACAGAGTAGTCCGATATTGAAATTTTATGTTCACTACAGCAATTGAAAGATTATAAGTTTTCATCACAGAATTATTCCGCAAACATTTCACGGATTTAACGAAAAATTTAGTTTTTGATTTTATTTTCAGATGTATATAAATGCTCTCAACAATAATATTTGATTTTTTTGGCTAATAAATATACTTCAATAAATTATGATGCTTAAATTTATAGACAGTCCTTAGGCCTTATAGATTCATATTCTGTAAAATAATCGTTACATTTCAGCTTCTAAATAAATAAATAAACCTTTCTATATTTTGCATTCAAATCTGGCCGTTTATTGAGATCTGAATATTGCAAAATCAGAACGATCCACATTTTCATAATCTAGGCCAATTACTCTTGAGAAACTCTTATGGACTGCTCGATAAAGTGATCTAACATCGACTGATTTTCCAGAATATTGATATCGAAATTTCATCAAACGGTCAAGTTTAATGATCGATTTAGTTGGTTGAAATGCCACTTTTTTTATTTAAGGTTTTGTGTCAAGAATATTTTGTTAAATATGATTCACGGAGCAGATGATAAATGTAAAAATTTAAAAGTCATAATTCGTCAGTATATATATATATATATATATATATATATATATAGATAGATAGATAGATAGATAGATAGATAGATAGATAGATAGATAGATAGATAGATAGATAGATAGATAGATAGATAGATAACTATATTAAATCCTTTTTTCGAATATGTATGTCTATTACAAAAAGTTTGAAAATTACATCTTGGGCTTCGATTATAGATGCCTTGTATTATATTATGCCATATTTGCCTTAAATAAAACTATTTAATTGAATTAGTAATTTATGCATTGTAAAATATCATAGAAACATTTTCCTTGCATTTCAAAAATATCATGTTCCATATTTGTTTCATTTCATGCAGATACGTGCTGAAAATGACATTTTTATATGTTCAATTTGAAATGATAGATGAATTATTTTTTATTATGTCAGAACATGGTATTGTTTTGGTTAGGAGGCTTTGATGTCTCCGAAATATATGGGCCAAAATAATTTTTAGCTTCTTTTACCAGTATATTATTATTAATTCATAACAACAAAAATGTTTTTTGAGAGCTTTAAAATGTGTAGATAAACTCTTAATTTCGGAATTTTTGACGAGTGCAATTCGATACTTCTTGTCTATCTACACTCAGTGCTCGGGAAAGTAAAACATCGCATGGAAGATAGTAAATCAGTCCAGTTATTTATCCGCACACAATTTTGTAATCTGTGAGGGAGCAATAAACAATGTGACAAATATACTTTTTTATTCACGCTGTGAAACTGAACCCAAAACACACTCTAGAGCAAATGTACTCAATAATCGTAGAGAAAAATAATTGTTCAATATAAAAAGAATAAAATCCAATGCAGATTTATCCCTGAAGATTTTTTTTCCAGAATTTTGCATGGTGGAAAAAAAACTTTTATGAGTTCTATCACATAAATACAGATTTGACTTTCTAATGAGAAAATAATATTTGATAATTGGCGCTTCGATGGAAATGAAAATTAAAAATACATTTCAGATAACTAAATAAATTAAAACGAGAACCAAACGATTTGTATAAAAACGTGTCAAGCTGTTAATTCAGAGAAAAGGCTAAGCATAAAAATAATTTAAAAAAATAAAAAATCACGGAAATGAAAAATAAATCAAATTTTTTACAAACAATATTTTTTTCAGTGACTTCTATTCATAACATAATCTTCTGAGACATAAAATAAAAAAAGTATATTTTGATGAATAACTGAAAAATTACTAAGAGTTCATTTTTAGAGGCACCTAGCCCCGGCAGGGGCTTATCCTCTGGCTTGGTGGTAAGAAGAATAATTGAAAAATGAGCGGTGCAAAGTGTTTTATGAAATTACTAGCCGCCTTTGGCGACCAGTTGGTTCGCCAATATTAATGCCGACTAAAGGGTTCAATCATTTTTTTATATAACTTGGTCTCATAATAAGTTTTTCAGCAAAATATTTTTAAGCTTCAAATTTCTATAATCATGTAATTCACTTATACTATTATGTAGACCTTAAGCAGTCCTATCTTTGAACTCAAATCTCTCTCTGATTTTCTATCAGTGCAAGTAAAATTCAGTTTTAAATTAAAGTGGAAATGATGGAAGTGCACTTAATATAAAGAAATTTTTACTCAATTCAAGCACACCTTTAAATAAAAATAAGAACTGAAAGCAGAGTAGTTCGACATTGAAGTTTTATGTTCAATACAGAAATTGAAACATTATAATTTTTTTTATAATTTATAAGATCTCAAGGAATTATTCAGCAAAAATTTCATAGGTTAATTGAAACCTTCAGTTTTTAATTTTATTTTTAGATGTTTATAAATGCTCTAAATAATGACATATTTTTAAAGTTTAAAAACATATATAAAAATATGGTTTAAATTCCTTTGATCTTATAGATTCATATTTGTGAAATATTCTTAATATTTCAATTTCTAAATAAATAAATAAGCATTTCTATCTTCTTCAAATATGGCTGATTTATTCAGTTCTGAATATTGCAAGTTTAGAACAATCATCATTTTCATAATCTAGACCAATTATTCTAGAATAACTCTGATTGGCTTCTTTGATATCTTGATAAAGTGATCTAAAATCGCCAGTTTTTATCGAATAGTTATATTGAAATTTTCATAGATCGATCGGATTTGATGATTGATTTAGTTCATTGGAGTGCCACTTTTCATATTTTAAGGACTTATTGTCTCAAGAATATTTTGTTAAATATGATTCACAGAGCAGATGATGTATGTAAAAATGTAATTCATTGGCATTTTTTCCCTCAATCTACAAATTATATATTTCACCTAGGCCAATTGCTAAGAGATTTCTGTCTTAATAAAACTGTTTAATTGGATTAGTAATATATGTATAGAAAAATATCATAGAAAAAGTTTACATCCATTTATTTTCCAAAAATATCAAAAGTATTTTCATTTAAGCAGACACGTGCCGAAAATGACATTTTTATATGTTTAATTTGGAATGATAGTTGATTTATTTTTTCATATTTAAGAACATAATATTGTTTTGGTTAGAAAGTTTTGATGTCTTCGAAATATGGGGGTAAAAATAGTTTTATATGCTTTTACAAATTTTGCATTATTAATTATTACGTATGCTTGCTTGAAAGAAGATGCATTTTCAAATAGCTGACCTGCTTTTGCCAGTATAGCTTTAATATTACGTATGCTTCGTTGAAAGCAGTTGTGTTTTTATTTCGCATGAATCATTAAAATGCGGGAATAAATTACAATCACGAAGGCGAATTCTTTGATTTGCACAATATATCTTCTTCACATAAATAAAAGTAACAATTCAAAACATGCCTTATTGTTTTAAAAATTTAAAAAAAATGCAAACATATTTCACTACACTGATTATCAATTGCTTTTTGTTCGTCGTTTCTTTGAAATGACGTCATTTTAAAAGTTCGCCTAAGATTCCTTGCTTTTAAATAATTAATCTCGCTCTCAGAAGATTATCGTTTGGTGCTTTTCTAAAAATTCTTTTTCAGTTTTAACTGTCGCACTTTTGTAATATATTTTTACTTTGTATTTTTATTCACTTTAATTCTTTAATTGAATTAATAATTTTGACGTTACAAACGATCAAGACAAATTTTCTCGTGCATTTATTGTTTAAAAAATATCACATTTTCTATTTATTTCATTTCATATTTTTACGTGATGAAAATTATATTTTTCGGTTTTAATTTTGGTAGTAATTAACTTTTTTAAATCAGAACTTCTGAAAATGTGATGGCAACATTTTATTAAAAGCTGATTTTTTTGAGATCCACCAGAAGATAAAATTTTATTTTTATTTTATGCGAAATAAATTGTTGAAAAAAATACGATTAAATTAAATGTTTAAAAATTCATTAAAAAATAGTTTTAATTTATATGTCAAAAAATTAGTATCATTGAAAAGCTAATTTTTTGCGCTTCAACTTGATGCAAAAATCAATTTTGTACTGTAATATTTTGGGAAATTATAGCGAAAAAATATCAAATTTTGGCTTATTTTTTAATTAATTAAAATTTTAACTAAAAATTCAAAAAAGGGCTCCGAGGTGCACATTCCCGGCAGCCAAGGTATACATATACCAAATTTGGTGGCTGTAGGTTGAACGGTCTGGCCTGTACATCGCCAACAGACAGACACACACACACACATACACACATTGTGCTTTATTATAAGTAAAGATGAATGTAATGCATGTTTTGAATTTAATCAGATAACGTATCAGAATGCATTTTCTTTTTAAATGATTTTGATTTAACGGTAAATATTAATGGAAGGTATTTTTAACGGTAAATATTAATGGAAGGTATTTTTAACGGTAAATATATAATGGAATTTAATTTCCATAAAAACTGATTATAAATAACCTCATAATAACTTAATAACTACTGAATAAATAACTAATAAATAACTTCATAATAATTTAAATACAAATAATTTTCTTTGAATACTTCTCTAAATGTTTTAAAACAAGCTGAAATTCTCAATAAGGGGAATTATGAATTAATATTTTCAAATATGGAAATTTAGAAAATTTGGAACTAAAAAAAACGTAATAGTGAGATTAGCATACTTTCATATAACTATGAGCAAAACTAATATAGGTTCATATTCTTGCAGGTGGCAGTCCTTTAAAACCAGCAAGTAAGTAATTATGATAACAAATAAA
Source organism: Argiope argentata (assembly GCA_026289955.1). Taxonomy (NCBI): domain Eukaryota; kingdom Metazoa; phylum Arthropoda; class Arachnida; order Araneae; family Araneidae; genus Argiope; species Argiope argentata. The sequence goes on from JAOUZG010003505.1 coordinate 738,790, forward strand.
TTATATTTTTCAAAAAAGGATAAAAGAACCATTTAATTTTTTATTTGATTTCATACAACTAAAAATATGTCACAAAATTTACCTTACATAACAACAGAATGAAAATAAATAAAACATAAATCATTTAGATAAAACTTTTTAAGACATACTAAAATTTCTAATTTATCTAATTGTTTATGAACTAAAGATTTCGAAATTTCGTTAAATACCGAATTAGTTATTACAATTGGTGACAATAAATTAAAAAAATAATTTAATAATATTAAGAAAATTATTTATTTAAACTATTACAGAAATTGACATGTAAAATTACATTTTTATTACAGGAGGTGGTTCTGGAGATTTCGGAGGTAAGAATATTAATCGCAATTTCCAGTTTTATTGAAAATCAGAATAATTTTGTCTTTCAGTCCTTTATTGGATCTTGCATACTGTAAATATATTATAGAATATATTTCTCATTAAAACTGTGAGAATTTGGATTTCATACAAGTAATTTTGTATTAATTTTTTAACCTTTTTATGTGCAAAACAATACTTAACTTTTGCGGCAAATGAAGCGCTAGAGCTCCTCATCGCACTCAAACGGATTATTTTTCTTTTTAGATAATGAAATAAATATTACAATAAAATTTGGAACTATAATTTTTAAAACTTTTCTGTGAAAACTTTATAATACATAAAAATTAAAATATATATATAAATGCTATATTATATTAAACCCGTTATTATTAAAGGTAGTGTTTCTAGAGGATCAAAATGTAATTAAGAATGATAAAAGATACATATTACTTAAGATATCTGCGTTGATAGCCAAGTGAGTTTTTGTATAAAAATCTTAATTTCTTTTACTGTTTCTTTTGAAGAAAAAATATGATTGCTTTAAAATTTGGGTTTAATTCTTTTCTTAGATAATTATAACTAATGTTATAGATGTTTAATTTAATCTACGTGATCGAAAACTAAATATTAAGCAACACAGAAAAAACACGAAAATTTCTTGCGATTTAATGCCATTAATATTCACTGACTAAAATTTACTACACGCTCATTAAGGTTAGGTGTTGAACCGTAGGGCATGTTCAAAAGCTAGAAGGTACACACTCGATAATTCTAAAACATTCTTAAAGGTCTCTGGGGTAAAAGAAAGCTTGCAGACAACGTCTGAAATAAAATAAAAAAATAATATGGCATTGTAATAACTGTTAATGTAGTAATTTATTACAGATTTTAAGTGCAACATTTGCTGGATTTACTTATGTTTGCTCCAGTAATAAAAAAACCAATACATGCTCAATTCTCAAAGAGCCACTCATTCTTGGTTCAAATTCCAACATCTGCTTTCAGAAAAAAAAGCAATAAAGATTGAAATAAAAGAACATGTAAATTATTTTATGGATATAACCAACTCTATTTATTATAAATTATGTGATTTTTTAAATAAAATGATATAATTATATTAAATTATGTGAAAAAGTCTTCTAAAAATGTTTTTATGGGAAAATGGTAATGAAAGTTAGAATAATAAATTATGAAACATTAATCTCAAAAACTTGTTTGTTGATTTGAAAACATTGCGTTTAATTGATAATATAACTGTACTATTATTCAATGATGGGTTTTTGGTAAAAATAGAAATTTTTAATAAATAATGTTATTGGTTATTACTTGGTGACACAATATACTAGTTTCAGTTCTGATAAAGAAGCAGTTTTTGTCTGCAACGAAATTGTACTACATTAAAATGGTCTTTTAAAGAGAAACAAATAGTAATAAGTAATAGAACAAGGGAGTCATTTTCTACATTCTTAAGTTTTAAGTGCTTAAAAAGAATTAATATTTTAGATGGTTCTACTAAAATTTTTATATTCATTCTTTAAAGAATCCGTTAAAACTAATACTTAAAAAATAAGAATAAGATAAAATTTCCTTACACAAATCGTAGATTCAAAAACTCTTATGGATCAGTTTTCTTAAATTTTTTTATAAATGTTTTCTTTAAAAGGCAATGTATTAAAAATGAAGGCAATGTATTAAAAATGTAGGCATAATTTTAATACCTGTTGACTTATAGTTCTATATTGCCAGTAGTACCTATGATGTTTACAATATTTTTACTATGGAAATGCTCTAAGATCAATAACGTTTTTTGATTTGAACATTTTTCTTAGGCTTTAATTCTTTGCTTTTATAAGTAAAATAGGCATGTTGTGTAGAAAAGTAATTTAAAATGGAAACTTTGAATTTATTTTAGAACGTTAATTAATGAAAGGAAATGACATTTTTAAATACATTATTACGAAAGCAATAAGTTAGGAAAAATATAAGTTGCACTATATTTTATCGAATATTAGAAATACAGTTTCACAGTGAAAAATTAATTTAAAAATGTTATTTCTCAATAGCGATTTTTTAACTTACAGATTTGAAATCTGAAATAAAAATTATTTCCAAAAAAAACAGTAAATTAATAAAGTAATGATCTCATTTTTTGAATATTTTTGTATTCAAAATTATTTAAATATATGATTTTAGTTTTTTTATGACTTCTAAATATATGATTTTAATTATTTTATTATTTTTAAATATATGATTTTCATTTTTGATTATTAAATTATATGACTTTAAAATGTACAAACTACGATAAGAAGAATTATATTGGAATGGAATGTTTTATATTTTTATAAAGTAAAAATTCTAAAGAAAAATAAAAGATAATAAATAATTAATTTCATGATTTCTTTTAAAAAAATTACATATATAATTTTTGCAGGTGATGATTATGGAGGATCAGATGGTGAGTAATTTTAATCACAAAAGTATCATCCTGTTTCAAAATGAGAAAAAATCATACGATTATATTTAATTTATTTTTTGATTTTTTTCTCCGATTTAAAGAGCAAAATTACAATACAAATTTTAAAAAAATAAAAAAATGTATAAAATATAAATAAATTAACTGAAATGTTAAGGTTTTTTTAACATAATATATTTAGTTAATATAATTAGGACTGAAAGGATAAATTTTTAAAAATATTTACGAAATGAACTTTGTGCATTAAAAATAAAAAAAAAAATGCATTAAATTTTTTTAATTGATCATATTGAAAAGTTTGATGTAAATCATGTGTAATTAAGTCTTTTTTTATTATAGGGGAGGATTCTGGAGGATTAGGAGGTTAGAAACTTTACCACAAAATATATATCATTTAAAAAATTGTATATATATATATATATATATATATATTTGCAACGACACATTATCTTGCTTGTAAAATAATTATTGCTTGCAGAATTTCATGAATGCTATATTTATTTTCTTTCAGGATGATAATATATAAATTCAGAATAATTAATGATTAATTTTTCTATAATCTAATAATTTCTTTGATTCAGAATTGTAATAATAAACTTGTAGTATAGTATATCTTTTATTTTGAAACCTTTGTTCATTAAGAAAAGTTGATAGATTTGATATAATATTTTACTTTATATATAAGAATACAATATGAATACAATTATTTCAAAAAATAATTCACGTAATTTTTTCTAGAAAACGAGGCAGAATTATTTCTTTAACTATTAAATTTCTTTTCATGTACATCAAAATCTTCTGAACATATTATATGATTTTTTAACAATTAATCATTGAAATTTTTAAATAATCTAATGAGAACCATAATTTGAACTCTTCAAATCTTCCATTTCTTCAGGTTATATTTTATTCATAAATTAGGAATAGAACCAAGTTTTATCAAAAATAATACTCCTTTTATTATTACAAAACAATTTCAAGAGTTAAAATTTGCAGCAATTTTTTTTGTCAAATAATTTAGAAGTAGATAATACTATTAACTGTTCAGCAAAATTCAAGAATTCAAAAAGATATAAATTTTGAAAATCAGTTATGTATAAAGAATAAACCATTTTTCATGGGAAAACATTCTTCAATGGTAGCAAAGCATCAGATTGAATCATAATAATCGACACGGTGTTTCAGAATGCAGAAAATATTGAAAAGTGATTTCATGAAAAACAGTCACACAAATACTTAAGCTTATCAAATTAAATAAAAGATCATGAAATAAAAGATTGTAAAAATAATTACTTTTTTATTTCGCAATTTAATATATTTTATAGCGAATATTTTTATAAACCTTACATAATAATTATAATTTTAATTTAAAAAATTTAATACATTTTATAGCGCATGTTTTTATAAAACTTTCAAAATAACCACTTTTTTATTTCACAATTTAATACATTTCATAGCGAATATTTTTATAAAACTTTTATAATAAATAAACATTTTTATTAAAATATAGATATATATGGAAAACAATGTCCAAGATTTTGATAAAAATACATTTTTTATTATAAATTTAAAAGTAACAGATTATAATTTTATTAAATTGCCGGTCGTAATTAATATAAAAATGTATTCCTTTTTCAGCTAACGCACCAAGAAGACAACGAGGTAAATAATCATAATTTTCAAAATAAAATATTTCTTTTTAAATTTAATCAGATTCAACGAATGTATTTTTTAAAAAGAATTAGATTAGTATTAAGGCGACTAAGGACCTTTAAAGCGACTTTTTGCAATTTTCACTTTAGCAACTTGTAATTTCACAGGCATTAAGAGTGACACTATAGGAGATTACACACAAAAGTTAAAGCATTATATTAATTTATTTATGAGTTAGGGGGGGGGGTAATATAATATACTATTAGCGATAAATAATGTTAATGAAAAATGTTCCAGGTGCTCCAAATTTGTTCAAAAGCACTCGAATTTTAATTATTACCTACTATAACTCTTCTGAAACAAAAGTGGAGATTAATTTTGAAGTTTGAGTTCGAATTAAATTTAACCAATATAGTAACTCAAAACTTCAGATTTTTAAAAAAAAGTTTAAGTAGTTTTGAATTATTACATAGGTTAACTTTAATATTTAGAACTCAAACTTCGAAATTAATCCCAACTTTTATTTCAGAAGAGTTATAGTAGGTAATAATTAAAATTCGAGTGCTTTCGAACAAATTTGGAGTGCCTGGAACATTTTTCAGTAACGTTATATATCGCTAATACTATATCATATTAATCCCCCCAACTCATAAATAAATGAATATAATGCTTTAAAATTTTGTGTGTCATCTCCTATAGTGTTACTCTTAATGCTTGTAAAATTACAAATTGCTAAGGTGAAAATTGCAAAAAGTCGCTTTAAAGGTCCCTGGTCGCCTTAAAGTAACGGTAAATATGTAATAGAATCTAATTTCCTAAAAAACTATTTAAAAGAATCTAAAAAATAAATCGTTTCGTATGACTACTTTTCTAAATATTTAAACAAATTGAAACATTCAATTAAAGGAATTGTACATAAATATTTTAAAATTTCGAAAACAAATTGGATTGCATCTTACACTTATAAAAGGAATTAAAATACGTAATGATGATAAATTCATACTTACATTTATCTATGAGAAAAATTAATGTAATTAAATTTTTTTTCTTGCAGATGGTGGTCCTGGAAGACTAGGAAGTAAGTAATTATGATAATAAAATAAAAATGTTTTTCAAAAATTTTAAAAGAATTTTTAATATTTTTTATTTGAATCCTATAACGATAAATATATAGCAGAATTTGCTTCTCATAAAAACAGATAGAAAATAAATGAAGTATAAATAATTTAGATCAATATCTTTCAAACTCTTTTAAAACAAGCTAAAAAATATTCATAAAATTGTTAATGCATGAAAACTTTCTAAATTTCGTTAAATATCAGATTTGTTATTACAATTAAAGACAAAAAAAATAAAAAAATTAAATGATAATAAAAAGTGTTTATTTAAAAAATTACTGAAATTAATATGTGAAATTACATTTTTAATTGCAGGAGGTGGTTCTGGGGAAGTCGGAGGTAAGAATCATAATCACAATATTTAATTTTTTTGGAAAATTAGAATAATTTTATCTTTTATTCCTTTATTACAACCTACATACGTTAAATATATTATCTATAGAATTATTTCTCATTAAAACTGGCTGAAAAAGGATTGCATATAAAGAATTTTATATCTATTTTTTAATGTTTCTTATTAGATTGAAATAAATATGTTAAAAATTTTTAAAGTATATTTTTTAAGAATTTTTTTTGATAAGTGCAATCTATATTAAAAATTAAAAAATAATAATTCAGAATAAAAAGTAATATGTTAGTAAAGATGTTGTTACAGGTAATGATTCTGGAGATTCAAATTCTAATTAAGAATAATGATAAATGGCATGTTTTACTTAAGGTATCTGCCTGAATCTTAATTTCTTTTACTGTTTTTTTATATACAAGAAATTTTCTTTTCAAAATTTGTGTTTGATTCTTACACTTGATAATTACAGCTAATGATAAAGATGTTTCTCTAAATCCACATTAGCAACAAATAAACAGGAAGTAGCACGAAAACTACTGGAAGTCAGTTTTTTGCGCTATAATCCCATTAATTTTCACTGACTAAAGTCCATTAGACTCATTAAAGATAATATTTTAAATCCTAGGGCATGTTCAAAAGCGTGTATTCATTAGAGAGCCTTAAAAATTCTGTTAAAGGTATCTGTGTTAAAGGAAAGCATACAGATAACGTCTTAAACAAATTAAAAAGCTATTATGGCATTACAATAAGTACCTATGTTAGTAATTTATTGCAGATTCAAAGTTCACCATTTACTGCATTTATGTTTGATCCAGTAATAGAAGATCAATACATGTTCAATGCCCAAAGAGCAAATCATTCTTGATTCAAATATCAATGTCTGCTGTCAGAAGGCAAAAAATTTAAAGATTTTAGTAAAGAACTTCCAAAAACTATTATGAATATTGCTAAACCCTGTTATATTAAACTATGTGAAGAAAATCTTCTAAAAAAATTAATTCATGAAAAAGCTGAAAATGGAAATGAAAATTTAAATAATCTACTATGAAAAATTATTCCCAAAAATATATTTGTTGATTTTAAAACTTAAAGTTTAAGGGTTGTGTAGTTGTACTTTTATTCAATGCTGGTTTTGGGAGAATAATAGAAAAATTTTATAAATAAGGTATGTTTGTAGGTCATTGCATGCTGAAAAAATATTGTAGTTTTGACAACGGGCGAATTATTACAACAAAGAAACAATCTTTGACTGCAAAAATAAACTGACTATTAAAGAAAAATAAATAATAATCCATAAGAGAATAAGGAAGTCATTTTCTACAAACGATGGGAATTTTAAGTGCATAAAATGAAATAATATTTTAGATGATGCTACTAAAATTTTTAAAATCATTTTTTAAGGAATACGTTTTTAGTCAAACTTTTATTACGTAAATTATAGTTTCAAAATTTTTTATGGATGTGTGTTCTTAACTTATGATACTGGAATGAAATGTTTTATATTTATAAGCGATAAAATGCCAAAGAAGTTAGAAAGTAATAAGAAAAAACTGATTTCATGACATCATATTTCTAAGAAAAAATAATATTCTTGCAAGTGATGATTCTAGAGCAATCACGTGATGAGTAGTTTCAATAACAAAATTTATATCGTTTCAAAATGAAAATAATAATAATACGATTATACTTAGTTCATTTTTTGAATTTATAGGGGATTTAATGAACAAAATCATATACAAAAATATCTTCATTACAACTTAGATATACATAATCCTGAAAATTTTCAGTTTTAGAATTAAGCTGGTAATATAATTAGGACCGAAACGGTGAATATTTTCAAATATTTAAGAAATCAAATTTGTGTATTTAAAAAAGGCCATTTTTTATGTTCATAATAAGAAAAAGATTTAAATCACATTTAATTACGTCTTCTTTTATTGTAGGTGATGATTCAGGAGGACCAGGAGGTAAGTAACTTATTCACAAAAGATATATGTTATTAAAAATTGTAAAAAAGTAAGGAATAACCTTTCATAGCTTATTGACCTTATTCAATTTAAATACAATGGAATATATTTTAGAAAGTACTTCTTATAAAAACTTGTATAAAAAATTTATTATTTTGCTGTCAAAATTTCTAATAATAAAAAAGCAATATCAATTAAAAGTATTTTTTAAATGTTCTTATTGCAGATGATGGTTCAGGAGTATTGAAAGATAAATTATTTAAAATAAAATAAAAATTTCCTAGTGAAAGAAATAGAGAAATATTCTTCTTTTCCCATCTTTTTTTTTATTCTATTTTCCTAGCAATTTTTTTTTCTAACTGCGTTTATAATTCAATAATATAGACATAATATTTTCTCTACAGTGCAGTTCTTAAATCTTCAGTCTTTCTTAAACATGAGGGCTTTTTTGAACTATGAAGTAAATCGTTGGTGATGCGAGTTAAAATGCTTTGAAAAATAACAGCGTTGAAACAAAAAGGATACATAAATATGCCAAGAATTAAGCGAGAAAATGGCTCTAACATCTTTTGCAATTACACATTGAACAACAGTATATGAACCGAGAAAAATTATGATTACGACAACTCGTTATCTTGCTTGTAAATAATTTTATTGTTTGCATAATTTGACGTATTTCACATTTTTTTTACTTTTAGGATGTTCATATATTAATTCAGAACATTTCATGAATAGTTTTCTATTATCAAATAATTTCTTTGCTGTAAAGTATTTCTTTTCTTCTTGAAACAATTGTTCATTAATATAAGCTGATAGATTTGATATAAATTTTTTATTTCATATATAATAATACGATAGCTATACAATTATTTCTGAAAAAAAAATGCATAATTTTGTCAAAAAATCCAGGCAGGATTACTATTTTAACTTTTAAATTTCTTCTGAATGTATGTCAAAAACCTATGAACTTATCATGTGATTTTTAAATAATTAAACATTTGAAATTATAAATGATAATATTGAGATTTGCTTTCGAACTCATTAAATTTTTCATGGCTACAAGATGTGTTTTATTTGTTAATTAGCAATAGAACCAAGTCTTTTTCAAAGACGATGCTTATATTAATATGGCACAAAGATTTTCACGAAATGTAATTTTTAATATTTTTTTGTTAAATAATTCAGAAGAAGAAAAAACAATTAACTGTTCGGCGAAATTCAAGCATTCCAATAGATATAAATTTTAAAAATCAGCTATCTTTAAATAATAAACAATTTTTCATGCAAAACATTTTTAAATGGTAACAAAGCATCAGATTACATCATAATAATCGACATGGGGATTCAGAATGCAGAAAACATTGAAAACTGTTTTCATAAAAAAATCACACAGATATTTATGTTTATCAAAATAAATAAAAGATCATGAAATGCAAAATTGTAGAAATAATTACTTTTTTAATTCACAATTTAATACATCTTATATCGAATAATTTTAAAAAATGTAAAAATAATTGAAAATTTTTATCCAAAAATGTATATATATGGAATGTAATATTAGAAATTTTGATAAAAATTCCAAAATAACAGAACATATTTTATATGGAAAATAAATTTCTTTTTCAGGTAATGGACCAAGAATACCACGAGGTAAATAATCATTATTTTCAAAATAATTTTTTTTTAATTTAATCAGATAAGACGAATGTTTTTTTCTTTTTAAAATATTTTGCTTAGTATTTAGGTAACGATAAATATGTAATAGAATTTAATTTCCGTAAAAACTGATTATAATTAACTTAATTATAAATAATTTCCTTTGACTCCTTTTCTAAATGTTTTGAATTTGCTGAAATGTTTAATAGAAGGAACTATGCATAATTATTTTGAAATTTAGAAAAAAGATTGGATTGCCTCTTACGCTAATAAATGGAATTAAAAAAAAGGCAATGATGAGAATATATACTTTTATTTAACTATAGGCCTAACTAATATAGATTCATATTTTTCTTGCAAGTGGTAGTCCTTTAGGACCCGCAAGTAAGTAATTATGATAATATATAAAGAGTATTTTTCAAATAATGTTAAAAGAATCATTTCTTTATTTTTTTAATTTTAATTTACATAACTATAAATCTATGGCAGAAATAATGAAATTTGAAATAAAATGAACGAAAAATAAATGAATAAAATTAAATTAAATTAAATGGAACAGAAATCAGTTAGCTAAAATTCTTTCAAAAAAATTTTAAGGCATACTAAATTTTTTAATTTATCTAATTGTTTATGAATAAAAAATTTCAAAATTTCGTTAAATATCGAGTTTGTTATTATACTTGGAGACAAAAAAAAAGAAAAAAATATTTAATATTATTAAGAAAATAATTTATTTATATAAATACAGAAATTAATATGTAAAATTACATTTTTTCTGCAGGTGGTGGTCCTGGAGAATTCGGAGGTAAGAATTATAATCACATTATCCAATAATTTTCGAAATCTGACTAGTTTTCTCTTTTAATCCTATATTGGAACTTGTTTAATGGAAATATAAAAAATATTTTTCAAAACTTACAGAAAGTTAATTGCATACAAGTAATTGTGTACATATTTTTTAATGTTTCTTATGAAATTGAAAAAAATAATTTTTTTAATTTAAAAGTATGATTTTTTAGAAACATTTTGGAGAACAGTATTATATATTAAAAATTGAAAAATAATAATTTAGAAAAAATAAATTTTTTATATTATTAAACATATTATTACAGATAATGGTTTTAGAGGTTCAAAATGTAATTAAAAATGATAAAAGATGTATTTTACTTAAGGTATTTGTCTGGATTGTGAATCCAATTTTTGTTTACAAATACCAATTTCTATTAATGTTTCTTTTGAAAAAAGTTAATTCAAAATGTTAATTAATTCGTTTATATTATAATTATATCAATTGATATAGATGTTTATTTCAATCTGCATTTGCAAAAACTAAACAGGAAGCCCAGAAACAAGCTGAAGTCTGTTGTTTACGCTTTAATGGCATAAATAATCACTGATTAAAGTTCATTAGACATTAATTAAAGGTGAGATGTGAAACCGTAGGGCATGATCAAAGGCTAGCAGGTAGTCACTTGGGAGCTTTAAAAAATCTCTTTAATGTCTCTGGTTTAAAAGAAAGCTTACAGACAATGTCTGAAATAAATTTAAAAATTATTATGCTTTTGAAACAACTGCAAATTTTTGTAATTTATTGCAAATTCAAAGTGCAACATTTGATATATTAATTATATTGTGTTGCAGTAATAAAAAAACAAAATTCTTAAAAGTTTTTTTTAAAATCTTAATGATGAAAATAACATACTTTCATTTCACTATGAGCATAATTAATATTGGTATTTATTCTGCTTCCAGCTGACAGTCCTTTAAAACCAGGAAGTAAGTAATTATTATAATAAAAAATATTTTTCAAATAATGATAAAAAAATTTAATTTACGTAATTATAAATCCATGGCAGAATTAATCTCTCATTATATCTGATTGAAAATTAGTGAAATATAAACCATTTAGTTCAAATTCTTTCTAAATATTTTAGGAAATGCTAAAACTTTTAATTTATAAAATTGTTTATGAATAAAAAAATTCAAAATTTAGTTGAATATCAAATTCGTTATTACACTTAAAGACATAAATTTAAAAAAATCTTCAATAATAATAAGAAAGTAACTTATTAAAACAATTGCTGAAATTAATATGTAAAATTACATTTTTATTGCAGAAGGTGGTTCTGGAGAAGTCGGAGGTAAGAACCATAATTAAAATATTAAATTTTTTTAAACATCTTACTAGTTTTCTCTTTTAATTCTTTATTTGAACTTATATAATGGAAATATATAATAGAATATAATTTTCATTAAAATGTAGAGAAAGTAGAATGTATACAAGTATTTTTGTCTCTATTTTTTAATATTTCCTATTAGATTGAAAAAAAATTAAATATATAATTTAGAAATAGGATTTCTTTAAAATGTTATAATAATATAATAACATTTATTTAATTATAACATATTAAAATAAAAAAAAATTATGAAATATAAATGTTTTATGATATTAAACATATTATTATTATAGGTAATGGTTCTGATGGTTCAAAATGTATTTAAGTATAACGATAATAGATATATTTTACTTAAGGTATATGCATGGGGCGTCAAGTCAGTTTTGGTTTTAAAATCTCAATTTCTTTTACTGTTTCTTTTGAACCCTAAATTTTCATTTTCAAATTTGTGTTTGATTCGTTCCTACGATAATTATATGTAATGATATAGTTTTTTCTGAAAATCCAGATTAGTAAACAGAAAAATAAACATTAAGTAGCAGGAAAACAACCGGGAGTCAATTTTTGGCTCTTTAATGTCATTAATATTCATTGAATAAAGTTCATTAGACGCTCATTAAATGTGAGATTTTAAAAAGTGGTACAATTTGTACCTTAAAAAGTGGTAGTGGGTACTCGAGAAATTTAAAAATTCTGATTCCAGACCGTTATTCTTCTTTATTCCAGACCGCCTTAAGCATTTAGACTTGGAAATCATCAATAACATTCCCAAAACAGACATTAAAATTTACTCTGATGGCAGCAAAATTTATAATACAGCAAGGAGTGGGGTTTACATCGAAGCCCCTCATCGCAGAGTCTCTTTATTCCAACGTAACCCTGACTTTTGCTCTGTCTTCAGAAGTGAACTCCTCGCAATTGAGATTGGTCTGGAGGCGGTTTCTGAAGAGAATTACTTTGGTGATGTCTGGATCTTGTCAGATAGCCGCAGTGCGCTTCAACATCTTAAAAATCGAATAAATGCCGGAGACCGTACTAGTATTTCTATACACAATAAGCTCAAGATCATCTCGCAACATCACCAAATACATCTTCACTGGTTGCCATCACATGTTGATATTCACGGCAACGAAATGGCTGATAAACTGGCCAAAGAGGGTTGCTTTCAAAATACCCCAACTTCTACCAAGCTGACCTATCAGGAGCTTTTCTCCGTCAAAAAATCTGCTATTTCAAAAGATTGGCTGGTTCCTCCATCAAATAACTGGTACAAGGGGCCTAACCCAGGTTTCTTTCTTTCCATCTCAGGAGATAGGTCATCCCATACTTGCATTTCGTGACTTGCCAGCGGACACTTAAAATGTCTTAAATTCTCTGGGCGAAAGAAATCCTTTCCTCTTTATCCTAAATGTCAACGCTTCCAGGCCACTCCCTCTCACATCTTTGAGTGTCTTGACCTGAGTAGGGGATATTTATTCATCTCCTTGGACAGTCACCGATCTTCTCAGAATCAACGGTTTATTTGATCTCGTCTGACTCCGACAGACCATGATGGAGATAAGATGAAGAAGAAGAAAAATTCTGATAAAGATCACTGCGGTAAGGGAAAGATTACAGACAACGTCTCAAATAAATTAAAAAAATAAACTCTTATAGCATTGCAATGAATACTAATGATGTTAGTGTATTGCCGATAAAGAGTGCAACATTCGCTGCGTTTATTTATGTTTGTTCCAGTAATAAAAGGCAATACATGCTCAATACCCAAAGAGGAAATCATCCTTCGTTCAAATACCCATGTCTGCTTTCAGAAAGCAAAAACTATAAAGAATTAATTATAGAATTTCAAAAACTATTACGAATACTTAAAAGCCCAGTTATATTAAATAATAAGAGAAAAATCTTCTGAAATAATGTTTTCATGGGAAATCATAAAAAGGTAATGAAAGATAGAATAATCTGTTATGAAAAATTATTCTAAAAACATGTTGGTTGATTTGAAAATTTTGCGTTTAGGGGTTATTTCTTTTTACTGTTATACAATAATACTTTTTATGGCATAATAGGCAGTTTTAAAATTTTAGGTATTATTCTAGATCATTACATGTTGACACAATAAAGTTGTTTCGACAACGATCAACTTGTTACTACGAAGAGATAGTCTTTGGCTAATAATAATAAGAATAATATTTTTTTATTTCACTATTTTAGAAAAAATTTATAAACGAACACATTTTTTTGCAGGTCGGAGACCTAGAAGACCAGGAAGTAAGTAACATAAGAAAATAAAAATATTTTTGAAGTATGTTAAAATAATAAGAATTTTTTTTATATTTTTAATTTGAATACAGTAACGATAAATATATAAAATAATTCACCTGTCAAAAAATAATTGAAAAAAATCAAATAAAATCCTTTAGTTCTAATTTTATAAAAACTATTTAAAAATGCTGAAACTTTTGATTTATATAAGTGTTAATGAATAATAAAATTCGAAATGTCATTTAATATCAGATTTCTTATAATACTTCAAATGAAAAATAAAAATAAAAAATTTATTATTAGAATGAAAAACATTATTTAAACAATTACTGAATTTAATGTATTCAAATATATAAATATTACAGGCGATAGTTTCGGATGATTACTAGTTAAGGAATCATAACCATAGTATTCTTTTTTTACTTCTGATTAATAGTTCTAATTAATGATTACTTCAAGACTAGAAGTTATCAATAATTACTTATAATTAATTATTATTTATAAATAATTTTCTCATTCAATTTCATGAATCAAGAAAAGTAATGATGAAACCGTCAGTTTACTAAAAATCACAACTAAAATAAATTTTTAAATAGACTATATCTAGTCACGGTATTAAAATTTAAAGCAAAAATATGTAGTAAGAAAACGATGTAATTTAATTCCATGTCAGACTAGTACATTTGTGATTAGGAAGGTCGCAACCAAATATTATTTCTAAGTAAGCATATTATTGTTGCAGGTGATGATTTTGGAGGATCAG
>JAOUZG010003505.1:756381-788191 GCA_026289955.1 Argiope argentata
ATATATATATATATATATATATATATATATATATATATATATAATAGTTAAGAAAGATTTTGTATTATGAGCTACTTTCGCATATTTGAAAACTGCATAAAATTAAAACATTGAACAATTAATAATTAACAGCAAAATCCGTAAGAGAACGTAACACGAATCATTAATTATGTTAATTATTATTAATATTATAAATTGCAATGTATAATATGGTTTTCATTAGAAGAATTAAAAAAACATTTAAAAAGTAATTTCCATAGTTTTAGAACAATTTATAATTTGCAACAAACCTGTAAAAGAAAAAAAGAAATATCATTCACAATACAAAGTAATTTAAAACCCGAAATGCTTAAAAAATAATTTTTAAGAGATGAAAAAAATATTAACAATTTTCAAATATAATCTATTATATATATTCATTCATTTTTTTAACAAAAAAAAACACAAAATTATATTAATGAAATATTTAATTTGTTACAGGAAAGCCTGATCGTAAGTAATATTCCTTATAAAGCTATATATTTTAAAAATTAAAAATCGAATTGAGTAATATGATTTTATTGAGTAGTACCTACAATAATGAAGAAAAGTTTTATATCATGTTCAATATTTATAACATAAATAGTTTATAAAGGTTTGCTGAAAATTATAATAGTACAGTTAAATAGTTGCAGAAAATCCTATTAAAAATTTTATAATAATTACAATATAATTTATAAAGAAGATCAAATTTTTAAGGAAAAATCTGATTTTAAATGGTAGAACAGTAATAATAAAGAAATGTTTTATATTATCTATCACATATATGCATAGAATATTTATACATTTTTAATAAAATTACACTAATGAACCAATAAATTTATTACAACTAAACCTCCAAAAGAACGTAAGTAATGTATTTTACAGTATTACTTTTTTCAGAAATTAAAGATTGAAATGACTATAATGGTTTCAAATAGTGGTACCAAATACTATTCAAAAGGATTTTGTATTTTCATGGATATCAGCAAACTAGTATTTTTGTAAATTTAATAAATATCAGCAAAACTAGTAAAAGATTAAAAGAAATGTTGTTTTCAATTCTAAATATTTTTTTTAAAAAATATATTAATATCCTACGATTTTAAATAGTAGAACCAAAATAATTAAAAAAATTATGTTACCTATTATATTTATAAATAAATTGTTTTAAAAATTAACAAAAAATAATATTAATGAAAAATAATTTCATTGTAGCAAAACCTGTCAGAGATCGTAAGTAATATTATTTGCAATGCTATATATTTTCTAAATAAAGTATCGAATAGGGTAACATCATTTTTGTTAGTAGAAACAAAAGTAAATATGGATTTTATATTATCTTAAACATTTATAACATGAAAGGTTTATGCGAATTTGCATAAAATAATAGGAATAAAGCAATGAATTCTGTTAATTTTCGCTATATTTCTAGTAATAAAAAATTTAAGAGGAGGACTTATCTCTTATGAGTTTTGTCACTCGGGATACGGTGGCGTCCAGTAATAAAATCATGAATAATCATACTCAGAAGTTTTCAAATTAATTATTATTAAAACATATATCTACATTGACAACGGACAATACACAACTATCATTCGAGACGAAAATAAAACAGATCACGCGGTTTTACATTCTTGCTGCCAACTTTTTTAATTCCAGTTCTCTGTCTAATTTCCGTTCTTACGCTCCGTCTGCGTTAGAGGGCGCCTGTGTCGTGCGCTTTCAAGTTGACAATACACACCCGCCATTTGTTTTCTGGATCGAAAACAAATCAATTCGAAGAACCTATATAAAAAGAAGCTGAAAAGAGAGAAGTATTAGTCATTTCATTACTAATCTCCAAGGAAAACAAACGTTGTAAGGGTCTTATGAAGGTGCCATTCTCAGTCTTAATTTTTGCAAGTCTCACAACGTTGTCGCTTCTTCCAGGCAAAAGTTCAACTATCTGTGCTAATGGCCAATAGATTCTACGTTTGTTGACGTCTTCTATCAGAACAACGTAGCCAACAGACAGTTGATTGATATTGTTGTCTTTTGCAGCTTGATATCATAGTTGACCCAAGTACTGAATTCGGAATCTCTTCCTAGGGTCATCTCTAAATCTTTGACGATATTTAGCTCTTTTCGATAGTTTTCTAGCACCGATGTTGTCGATATCTGGGACTCCTGAGGTAGGCAACTCTTGTAGGAACATCATTGGTGTTAAGGGAGACGGATCTTAGTTGCCTTCTGAGACATAGGTGATTGGACGTGAATTGATGACTTGTTCACAATCGCACATCACGGTGTTCAGCTCTTCATAGTTCAAAGAGGTGCGACCTAGAACCTTCCTTAAAATTTCTTTGATCATGCGTACTAGTCTTTCCTACCATCCGCCTCACCATCCGCGGTTGGAGGATTAACTTTAACCGTATCTTCTGTGTTGAAGCATCAGCATTTATTTTTTGCCAATCTACTTTTTCCAGAACGTTGTTGGTGCCAACAAAATTAGTCCCGTTGTCACAATAAATTACAAATGGTCTTCATCGTCTTGCAATAAAGCGTCTTAGCGATTGCAGGAAAGCTTCTGTGGACAATGATGTTTTGAACTCCAAATGTATGGCTCTGTAGACTGCGCAAGTGTAGAGGACAATACAGGCTTAATTTTATCAGTGAGATAGAGAGGGCCAGCCAGATACACTCCAACAACTTCAAATATCTTCGCCTCTCTAACTCGATCCTCAGGTGGTACGCCTGGTTCGGCTTCTCTTCTGGATACTTGAAATCTTTTACATTTTATGCATTTCCTGATGACATTTCTTATGGTCTTTCCTGACTTCAGTATCCACACATTTTCTCTGAGATGAGCCATTAACGTGCTAACTCCAGCGTGTTGTTTTTCAAGATGTTTCTCGATTATCAATATTTATACAACTGGATGAGTTGATGGTAAGATAACTGGATAAAGGAAGTTTTCTTCATCCTTTCGTTGTATAATATTGGTTTTTGCTCTAAACAGACCGTCTTTGTCTTCAATAGGTCTTAATGCACGGATAGATGGATCTTGTAATCCTGTAAAAGTTTCTTCCTGGATAAGCTTAAACAGTCTTTTTTCTGCTCTCAAATTCTTTCACAGAAATTTCCACTGATAAGTTCTTTTCTACATTTCTAAAGTTGTAGAGCAATCGTAAAATCCATGCAATCATTATCACTATTTTACGATAAGAAGAAAAATATCGGTAGTACCATTGGGGCTTTTCTTCTTTGCCTAAGAGGTTCAAAATAGTTTTTATCTTTTCTTTGTTGAGAACTTCTTCATCGGGTTGTTCTTCTGAATGTGGCCATTCCTTCCCCGTTAAATAAAGCCACGGTGGACACTCCCACCATCTGGATTCGAATAATTTCTGAAAACTGCATCCACGTGAGGGGAAGTCCGCTGGATTGCTAGAACCTGAAACATGTTTCCACTCGGCAATTATGGTTAAACTTCTAATTTCCTGCACTCTGGTGTGCACAAATGTACCACAAGCTTGATACCTTCTTATTCACCCTAGAGCTGTTCATGTGTCCCTCCAAAAGACAATTCCGCAATTTTCTAATTTTAAATCAGATATAATTATTTTAGCTAATCTAGCTCCAATTAGGCACGATAAAAGTTCTAGGCGGGGTATTGTTGTTTCTTTTATCGGTGCAACTCGACTTCTAGCATTCACTAACCGTACTTGAATACCTTCTTTATCTACGGTTCTTAAAAATGCACAAGTATCAAAAGCTTGTTTGCTAGCGCCGCAAAAAACGTGTAAATTTAATATGTCTTTATTTTCGTAATCTATATCGAGCCAACGCGGAATTTCAATTTTCGGGATTATATCTAATTTTTTAATCCAATTGTCAAATGGTTTGTTCAAATTTGGAGGAAGTTCCTGATCCCGCTTTAGTTTTTGAATCCAAGTGTGTTGCAAAATTAGCTTAGAAATTAAAGTTATAGGAGCTGAGAATCCAATGGGGTCATAAATTTTCTGAGTAGCTGAAAGAATTTGTCGTTTTGTATAGGGTTCCTTTACTTTAACTGGTTCTAAAATTTTACAACTTAAAACGTCTTTTTGTGTATCCCAGTTTAACCCTAATACAGGAACAAAACGTGACTTAATTTCCTTACTATCGATCATTGCAACATACATGTTTGATTGTCAGCATCTTAAATTGAAATGTGTAGAGGACAGAATTTCTTTGGCTTCCCTAATGAATTTTTCTGTTTCATCGATTTGATCTAAACTAATCAGAGAATTATCTATATAGAACGAATCTTTTAAAAACTGTGCCGTTTCCCTTAAATGTTCGGGAACGTCATTTAGAAAATGGTTCAAAGTTGAAGTTATCAAGCAGAAAGGGACTGGATGTTTGTCCAAACACTACTCGGTTGTGTCAGTAAATCTTTAAATTCTTTTCCGAGTCGAACCACAAGAAACTTAAAAATCACAATCTTTTTCTACGATTTTGATTTGACAGAAAGCTTTTTCTATATCTGACGATAGACCAATTTTATACTTTCGAAATCTTTTCAAAATGCTTGTTACTATTTCTATCAAATTCGGACCTTTAGCTAGGCAATCATTAAGCGATGGAGAATCTTTAGTACGAAGGGAGGCGTTAAATACTGGTTTAATTTTTGTGGTTTCACTCGATTCTTTAATTACTGGTCTATGGGTTAAAAAATGTACCCCTTCTTTCTTTTCACCATTTATCACTTCAATTATTTTATTACTTTCTTAAATGTCAAATATTTCTTTGTGATCTTTTCTTTTATTCAACTAGCTAATTTAGCTTCTGTTTTCAATAAAGATTTTTCAGCTACTAAACGATTACTTGGCAAAATAGAACTATCAATAATCCAGAGCAAGCATACCTCATATCTTCCGGTTTCATCGCGATTCACAGTTTCTAGGAAATATTTTTGGGTTTCTTCTTCTAAAATACCTTTAGTTTAGTTTTCTTCACTAGAAATGCCTATTGTGTCAAGACGCCATAAATCTGCTAATTCTGAGTCGGAAATAATCAAAGATAAAGAGAGGTATGAAAGCATATTTTCTGAAATTTCAGTATCGCTTTTACCCATTAATGTCCAACCTAGTTTAGTCTCAAAAGCTTCTACATCAATATCTGGAAAATGTTGTCTTTTTCCCTTAAACAACTGAGAAATGTTATCTGAACCTAGCAGTATATGGATTTCATCAGACTTATCCTGAAATGTACGTTTATTTCCATTTCCTGTATATCACTAATAATTATCCCTTTATTTCTTAAAAGACCAATTAAATTTTCATCTTGAACCCTTTGATAGAAGAGCAAATTTTCTTTTCATATAGAACGTCAATCTCAAAGTTAAATTTGCCATCTAATCTGCTAAGATTTACTTTATATCGATTGTGGAGTTAAGATTTTTCTACTCCTCCAAACAATCCATGTTTTATCATTTCCGAATTTGTCTTCCGTAATTTTAATCGTATCGCCGCATATTGTAAAATATAACTATTTTGACTTTAGCTGTCTATGATCACTCTCAAATTACCCTTTAAATCACCTCCTTTTGCTTCTACAATCAATGTTTTTAAAAATACTGGTGAACATTTAATTTGGTTTGAAAGTACCTTTTCGCTTTCTTGGTTTTTGTTTTGATCAATCACGTTCTTTATTTTATTACACATAATTGACTTGTGTCTTAAATGGCAGTGTCTGCAAGAAACTTTAAAAGTGCATTTATTTGCTAAATGGCGAGATTTAATCAAACACCGAAAACAAACCCCGTTCTTTTTCAATAAAGAAATTTTTTCGTCATTATTCAAAGCCAACGCGAAAGAGCAATCTTTAGAATCATGTAAATCAAATCCTTTTTCATTATTACAAAAATAACAGCAAAAAGGTTTATCTCTTACATCTGTGGAAATTAATTCCGAAGCTGAAAAACTGTTATGTTCTTTTTTATCATTACTCTTGCTCGTTTGTTGATATTTTCTTTCATTCGAATATCCACACACGTTATGTCTATGGTTCAAATCATATCTTCGATATGCAGTGGGCACCTGCCTGTCTGAAGATGAATCACGGCAATTATTATTTATTATTACTTCCTCTCTTTCCCGAGTATTTAATGTTTCTGAAAGGAAAGTTAGCAGTTTCTCAATGTCGGAATAAGCATTTTCGCTGTTTGGTTTATCAATTTGAATTAAAATATCTTTCGGAAGAGCTTTTAAAATAGTAGTACACAGTACACTTGAGATATATTTAATGGGCTGTCCTAAATTCTCTACGCTTCTTTGTTCGATATTTATCTTGTCATAAAATTTTCTAAAGGATACAACATCATTTGTATTTCTTAAAGGTTTAATGCTTAACAAATTATTCATATGGGTGTGTATCAATAAATCAGCATTTTCGTAACTTTTCTTTAACAATTCTACAGCAGTGTCATAACTAGTATCAGAAATAACTAAACCTTCAATAGAGCCTAGGGCTGAACCCGTTAAATGAGCTTTAAGGTATTGAAATATTTCGACTTTATTCAAACTTTGATTATTATGGATAGCGGACTCAAAACTATTCCAAAAAGAAAGCCAGCTGTTTATATCACCGTAAAATTTATTGAGTGTCATTTTTGGCAATTTAACCTTTAAATAGTCGTTAGGTTTGTCATCAACAGTTAAGGAATTAAGAGAAGATGATGTATTCTCAATTGTCATTACAGAATTCTTTAACTTTTGTGTTACTTGGTGTTTTCTTTTAGTAGCGCGATATTTTCTGCGAACCACTTTCTGACGGTATTCTTCTGAGTTTGAAAATTCTGTATCGAATACGTCTACCGTGAAAACCTGTTCTAATGACGAATCAATTTTAGACAAGGCATCGAAATTACTTGTTAAAAATTCTATTAGTTCTTCTAACTCCTCGCATTTAATTTGCTCTAATTTTAAACTTTCTTCTACTTCGTTAATCTGCTTTGTAACGGTAGCTCTTAGAGCAGCCCGTTTCTTTTTTAATTTCGTCAAATCTTCTTTAAACATGTTTTATTTCTCAGTATTCTTAATATAAATAAACAATCATAAACAACAACGTATTGTTTACTCATATACTGAAATATTCTTTTGTTTCAGAGTCAATGCAAATTCTAACTATAACTATGTTCAATAAAATAACTCAATTTCAATTAATCATCATATATTTCTAAACGCCATCCCGGCAGGGATGCCAAATTGTTAATTTTCGTTATATTTCTAATAATAAAAAAACTTAAGAGGGGGGTGTCACTCGGGATACGGTGGCGTCCAGTAATAAAATGATGAATAAAATACTCAGAAGTTTTCAAATTAATTATTATTAAAACATATATCTACATTGACTACGGACAATACACAACTATCATTCGAGATGAAAATAAAACAAATCATGCGGTTTTACATTCTTGCTGCCCTCTTCTTCAATTCCAGTTCTCTGTCTAATTTCCGTTCTTACTCCCCGTAGGCGTTAGAAGGCGCCCGTGCCGTGCGCTGGCATATTGCCAATAAATTCATTGCATACAAATCTACAAAAAAAAAAAAAAAAAAAAAAAAAAAAAAAACTCCGTAAGAAATATTATTTAAAATAAAAATTACTTGTAAGAGCTAAAAGTTTTAACAAAAAATAAGATTTCAAATGCTAGAAAAGAGATAATCAAGATTTTATATCTATCACATCTATACATAGAGATTTTATTAAAAAGTTCATGAAATTATACTAATGAACCAAAACACTTATTAACACAAACCTCCAAAATAACGTAACTAATATTTTTTACAATCCTACATATTTAAAAATTAAAATTTTGAAGTGGTTTATTTTATGGTTTTAATTAGTCGAACCAAAAATAGTTAAAAAGGAATTTATATTAACTTGGATATTTATAACGAAAAAAAACTTAAAATTAAGATTCATTTAATTATAATAACCAAAAATCAATCAATATCGGAAAAACTAGCAACAGAAAAAAGTAATTTTTTTATATAATTTTATGTATTAAAAAATGATAAATTTATAAATTTAGATAGTAAAACCAATATAATTTTAAAAATATTATTTTATTTATTATATTTATAAATAAAATGTTACAAAAATTTACAAGAAATAATAAATTAAATAATAATAAATTAGAATTAAAATAGGAATAATAAATTTATCGCAACAAAAGCTGCCAGAGATCGTAAATAACTTTATTTACAATGTTAAATATTTTAAAAGATAAAATTCGAATTTGTAATATGATTTTAATTAGTAAATTCAAACATATTTTAGATGGATTTATATATTATTTATAATAAATTTTAACATAAATGTTTTATCAATTTCGAATAAAATTATAATGAAGAAGTAATCAATGAATTTCTGCAAAATATATAAAAAATATAAGAAATATTATTTACATTATAAAATATATTTAAATGAAAAAGTTTTAACGAGAAGTATGATTAAAAATATTAGATTTAAGATAATTAAGGAAAATTTTATTATTATTCTTTAAGATAATTAGGAATATTTTTATTGTAATT
Organism: Argiope argentata; assembly: GCA_026289955.1. NCBI lineage: Eukaryota > Metazoa > Arthropoda > Arachnida > Araneae > Araneidae > Argiope > Argiope argentata. The sequence goes on from JAOUZG010003505.1 coordinate 764,958, forward strand.
AACAATCTATGAAATATATTCGCAACTTTTTATAAAAATATTATAAAATTATACAAATGCATCAATAAATTTATTACAGCAAAACCTCCAAAAGAAAGTAAGAATAGTTTTTCCCAATGCTAAATAAAATAAAAATTAAAATTTTGAAATAGCTAATAAAATTTCATTACTCGAGTTTAAAAAATTAAAAAAGAGTTTATATTACTTTGGATATACATAACACAAAAAAATTTTAAATTTTGCATAGTATAATAATAAAATTTCTATAAATATGAGCAAAACCAGTAGAAAAAAATAAATTTTGCTTACAATTCGAAGTATTTTAGAAAGAAAAAAACTGATAAATATAAAAAAATTGATAAATATATTATTTTAAATAGTGTAACGAAGTTAATAAAAAATTATGTTACGTATTATATTTGCATAAAAATGTTTTAAAATGTTGCAAAAAATAATATAAATGAAATAATAAATTTATTGCGGCAAAACCAGCTAGAGATCGTAAGTAATATTATTTACCATACATAATTTAAAAATTAAAAATCGAATAGAGTAAAAGGATTTTAGCTAAGAGAACCATAATAAATTAAGAAGGAATTCATTTAAATATTTATAACATAAAAGTTTAAACAAGTTTGTTTAAAATAATGAGAATGAAGCAGTGAGTTAACTAAAACAAAACCTATAAAAAAATTTTTTTACAATACTATAAATATGTTTTTTGAAAACTACATATTTTAAATATTAAAATTCTGAAATGACTAATAATGTTTTAATCAGTAGTAGTTTATAAAATTATGTTAATTGAAGCAATGAATTAATTGAAACAATACCTATAAAAGAACGTAAGAAATATTATTTAGAATGACAAATATTCTTTTAAAAAATACAACGTTTTAACGAAAAATATGACTTTAAATAGTAAACCAAGATAGATTAGAATTTTTAAACATTGTCTAACTCGTCTATACATAAATGTTTTAGAAAAATGTCATGAAATTATGTCAATGAACCAATAAATTTATTACATCTGAACCTCCAAAAGAAGGAAAGAAATGTTTTGTACAATACTACGTATATTTTATTTACAAATCTATATATTTTAAAAATTAAAATTGTGAAATCATTTATGTATCTTTATGTAACAGTATAAAAAAAACCTCAAATATAAATTATAATGTCTTGGATATTTATAGCATAAAATATTTTAAAAGTTTTATAATATAAGGAAAAAACAAACAAAATTTGAAGGATTTTATATTATCTTAAATAGTAAAAACATAAATAATTGTAAATTTTGCTAAAAAATTTTGTGATAAAACAATTCAATTTTTTAAAAAACTATGAAAGAATATAAGAATAATTATTTAAGATAGAAAATAACTTTTTGTAAAAATGTTTCATTAAAAAATATGATTTAAACAGTAGAATAAAAATAATTAAGATTTTTTTATATTATTAATCAAATTTATTCATAAAGTTTTTATAAAATTATGTTCATGAAATAATAAATTTATTACAGCAAAACCTCCAAAAGAACGTAAGTAATGTTTTTTACAATACTACGTACACGCTTTTCGTAATACTACATATTTTAAATATTAAAATTCTGAAATGACTAACGTAGTTTAAATAGCAGAAATAAAAACAATTAAAAAGGAATTTATATTACCTTGGATATTCATAACATTCAGAAATTTGCATAATATAAAAAGGAAATATCAATAATTACCTAAAAAATAGTAAAACTATAAAGGATAATTTGCATACAATTCTAAGTATTTTAGAAACAAAAAAAAAATAAAATTATGATATTAATTAGCAGAACCAATATCAATAAAAAATTATGTTATCTGTTATATTGACATGTAAAATAATTAAATAAATTTACAAAATATAATATTAATGAAATAATAAATTTATTGCAGCTAAACCTGCTAGAGATCGTAAGTAATAATATTTACATTGCTATATATTTTTAAAAATTAAAAATCTAATATATTAGTATAATTTTTTTAAGTAGGACCAAAAATATTTTAAAAGAATATTTTTTATTTAAATAGTAATAGCATAAAAGATTTGTTGCTTTTGCATAAAATTATTATGATAAAACAATTTAATTTAATGAAAACCTATAAAAGAAACTATAAAATATTATGTACACTATAAAACAATCTATATAAATAAAAATGGATCGCGAAACGCGTTGCTAAGTGTAAAAATAGACAACGGCACGACCGATTCGGTACTTTTTTTTAATATTTTCCTAAAGGCACATGGATGGTTCTTATGGAGGGTTAAAAATGGAAAAAAACTGCATGGAAAATAGTTAAAACGACACTTTTCTTACTTTCCCGCTAAAAATCTTCATTTCCCCCCAAACCAAATAAGATAACAGAAAGTAATGTTTTGTTGAGAAAAAAAATCGTGGAATCTGTTGGTTTTCTTTTATAGATAACGGGAAGTTTAAAAAAGAAAGAAAATAATTGCTTTCATACAGCTGATTATACTCATTAAATACATTCTTTTAAACGGATGCGAATATCATTTTGTTCTTTTTTATTTGATGATGTTTCATTCTTAATGGTACTATTGATTGTGTTCTGATATAAATTAGTTTTTTCGGTTGTTCTTAAAAATAAAAAAAATATTTTTATACATAAATGAGGCATAAAGATCTCTTAAATTGTTTATTTTATTCATGAAAGGATTTATGTATTAAACGATTATTTTTATTTTCTTAGTGTTTAATCTGTATGGATATTTAATCTATACCTACCCAATTTAATGTCTGGGCAGGGTAGAAAAAAAGAATAAAGGGAAAAAAGGGTTTGTAGAAAGAAAAGTAACGAAGAAAAAAAGGATAGAAAAAGAAAGGTTTGCAGAAAAGGGAGAAAAAAAGAAATGAAGTGTGTGTGCGTGTCGCCATTATTTCCTCTGTGCGCGCATTTTTTAAGCTGTTTTTAAACTTTCGCATCTCTTGAAAACTAATTGTGCCTTTATTTGTTTAGTGTGCTTACATTTATAAAAAATTTAATCTAATTATTCTATAAAAACGTAGAATTTTAATCCTTTCCTTCCACCATTTAAGTAAAATATTAATTTCGGGACAATCATTGTACGGATAGAAAGAGAAAGATTAGTGGCACAAAGAACAGAACATCTGAAGAAAGTAATACTAAATAATATTATAAATGAAATATATGAATATCAAAATTTGTTTGGTTTAGAAATATTTTGGTGAAAATCTTGTTACGAGACACAGCTACATAAAATATTATATTAAAATTTTACCTAGCATTGAATCTGGCGAACCGACTGGTCGTCAAAAGTGGCTAGTTTTTAATAAAAATGTTTCAATGAAAAATATGATTTAAATAGTAGAACAAAAATAATGAATTGTTTCATATTATTAATTAAATATATTCATAAAGTTTTTATAAAATTTTCATAAAATTATGCTCATGAAACAATAACTTTATTACAGCAAAACCTCCTAGAGAGCGTAAGTAATATTTTTACAATATTACGTATAATTTTTTTCAATGCTACGTATAATTTTTTCAATGCTTTAAAAATTTAAATTTTGAAATTACTAACATGGTTTAAATTAGTAGAACCAAAGGAATAAAAAAGGAATTTAAATTAAATTGGATATTTCTCACATAATTTTTTTAAATGTTCATAATATAATAAGGATAATTCACAAATTATCTGAAAATCCAGCTAAAACAATAAAAGAAAATTTATATAAAATTCTAAGTATTTTAGAAACAAAAATAAATTAATAAAATCATGATATTAAATACCAAATAAAGATCATTTAAAATATTATATTATCTGTTATTATGACATATAACATGTTATAAAAATGTAAAAAAATAATAGTAATGAAATAATAAATTTATTGCAGCTAAACCCGCCAGAGATCGTAAGTAATATTATTTACTTTGCTATATATTTTGAAAATTAAAAATCAAATAGAGTAGTAGAGTTGTAGGACCAAAAATATTTTACAAAGGAATTTTTAAACTTAAATAGTAATAACATAAAATATTTGAAAAACTTGCAAAAAATATTATGATAAAACAATTTAATTGAATAAGAACCTATGAAAGGACATAAATAAAATTTACGCTACAAAATAATTTTTAATGGAAATTTTTCAATGACAAATAGGATTTAAATAGTAGAATCAAAATAATTAAGAATTGTTTCAAATTATCAATGAAATTTTTCATAAAATTTTTATAATGATTTCATAAAATTTCGATCATTAAACAATGAATTTATTACAGCAAAACCACCAAAAGAACGTCAGTATTGTTTTTTACAATACCACGCATATGTTTTTTGCAATACTACATATTTTCAAAATTAAAATTTTGAAAGGACTAATATGGTTTTATCTAATAGTACCAAAAGCAATGAAAAGGAATTTCTTTTACCTTTCATATTCATAACATAAAAGATTTTAAAATTTAGCCTAATATAATAAAGAAAAATCAAAGAATTTCTGCAAAACCAGTAAAAGAATAAAAGGAAATTTTTATACAATTCTAAGTATTTTAGAAACAAAAAGAAATTATTAAATTCAAGATATAAAATGGTAGAACCAAGATCATTTAAAAAATTATGTTATTTGTATATAGACAAATAAAATATTTTTAAAATGTATAAAAAATAATATTAATGCAATAATAAATTTATTGCAGCTAAACCTGCTAGAGATCGTAAGTAATATTGTTTGCATTGCTGTGTATTTAAAAAAAAATAAAAATCAAACACAGTAGTATAACTTTAAAAAGTAAAATCGAAAATATTTCAGAAGGATTTTATATCATCTTTAATAGTAAAAACATCAGATCTTTGTAAATTTTGCATAAAATTATTAAGATAAATCAATTAATTTAAAAAGAACCTATAAAAGAACATAAGAAATAATATTTACGCTACAAAATAATTTGTAATGAAAATTTTTCAATGACAAATATGATTTACATAGTAGAACCAAAATAATTAAGAATTGTTTCATATTATCAATCAAATCTATTCATAAAATTTTTATAATGATTTCATAAAATTATGATCATTAACCAATAAATTTATAACAGCAAAACCACCAAGAGATCGTAAGTATTGCTTTTTACAATACCACGTATATGTTTTTTGCAATACTACATATTTTAAAAATTAAGATTTTAAAATGACTAATGTGGTTTAATTAGTAGAACCAAAAGCAATTAAAAGGCATTTATATTACCTTGGATGTTCATAACATAAAACATCTTAAAAGTTTCATAATCTATTTAAAAAAGTTACAAAAAAATTAATAAAATTAAGAAAATTTGGGAAAAGAAATCAGGAAATTAATTATAATTTTTATTTTTGCATAATATATTACTGGTAATTTTGTTTACATATCACTGATCATTATGCATAATTTTGAATATTTATGTACACTTTTGAATGAACATTTCCTAACAAAGTGAATTAATATCGTTTCTTGGTGCTCATAAGACTCAATACTTTTAAATTTAAATCAAATAAACATTCACAGAAACAGGATTACATTGATATCTAGAGACAATTAGCGTATTCAAATAAACATATTGGACCTGTTTGAGGTATCAATAATATAATTAATATAATTGATTTTTCTAATGGTAAATTTTTTAGCGAATTTAATGTTGTAAAATTGTAAAAGATACAAACTTTTTATTATTACCATGAGGCAATATTCAAAATAACTATAAACGGTATTCAGAATCGATGTGTGATATATTTTATAATTACTGATCGAGTTTAAAAATTCCATTAGAAAAATCAGGAAGTAAAATATCGTATTTGGAATTTTAAGAAATGATATGAAATTGCAAAGAACAAAGCTTTTCTTATTGCATTAAAAAATTATCAGCATATATATGTTGCGTTTAAAGTCCGAAATCAGCAAAAACAAATAAAGGCCGGCCAAATCACGAAATGTCAAAGAACGCTGTAAATTTCTGGAATTCACCAACAAGATCACGAAGTGGCATGGAAGGATCAATCAAAGTTGATAGGAAAAATCATTGGTAAATTTTATTGGCTCTCAATAACCAAAACTTTATTCTTTTTATCACTGCAATCGCTTATTAGAGCAAGCTGAACTTTTGTGACATTTAGAATCACATAAAAGTTTGTTGCTTCTGCCTTTACAGAGTTTTGTTGCACACTTATTATAACAATTGCATATCGTGTGGCATTGGCCTCCTGTCAATTAATGGGGAAACGCGATGGTTCTTAGTGATTTTTTCTCCGGTGCCTGTGGAATGAAGTGTGAGTAGTTTATCATTCAAAATGGTATCACTCACATTGAAATTGCTGTGGGAAAATAATTGTAATAAAAATATACAATACAGAGTATTCTAAAAATACAACGAATGCAGTATTCATCTCACAGTGCTAATCTCAAGTGGTCTACCGGACGTTTTTTAATGAGTTATGAGCACATTGTGTTTTGACGGGGAAATCGTTGCCACTTTTTGAAATGGCTATCCAAAGTACATTATTCACTGATCGTTTCGATTACAACGGAATTCGGCCATATCTTTCGGCCAAAATGTTAAATGCTCGGTCTATTCGGGAAGGTTCTGGTCTTCGGAATTTTGTCATAACGTATAAGGAAATTAGTTTTCCGTTTCATCTTTCAGAAATGCACCATTACAAATTAATTCTCTCTAATATTTTAAGATATTATGAAAAAGTATCTTTAAACAGCATATAAATGGTAATAATATGATTAACATAGTTATATAGTTAATGATAAAAAATAATTAAATTTCCATAAAACTTATTGTTAGAGACTAAATAGGTAGATCTAAACATTTTAATGCACATCACTCATAAAAATGTTGAAATGTATTAAGTTTAATAGATAGAAGAGATAATTAGCATTTAAGAATAATAAATACTTCATTTGACAAATTCAGTCTTTCCAAATGTGCCCGCAAAATTTTAGAGCTTTAGCTTTATTTTTTATGGGAAAAATTTTGGTGCCTAGAAGGAGAATAAACATTGGTGCTACGCCGACTTTTCAGATTCAAGCAACTGAAAAAAATGCTGATTTGATAAAATTACTAGAAAATTATTAAAGGCTAGTATCAAATTTACTGTTACAGCTCTGTATTCGGTGCATGATTCAAAGTTCCAATGAATCTTTCCACAGTGTTATTTGGAATTAATGCCAAAGACTGAATTAGCACAATATTAGAAATAGCAAGCACAATGGCAGAAATATATATTTAATCCATTTTGATATGCTTTTTAATTTTTTCTGCTATTTATCATAAAAAGTTATAAAATTTTTACATTTCGTTAATTTTTTCTTATATCTTCATTATATAAATGTAATACTTGTTTCCAAAATTTTTGAATTTTTTTTCATTGTAAAGTATTTATGATAATTTGAATCATATTTTTAAAAAGTTACTGGCAAATTGCACAGATATTTTGTCATGATTTAGATCAATCAAAACTTTAAATGCCTTTTTCTCACTGTAGCATTTTCGCTTATATATGCAAAATTTTAAAAGCCCAAGGCTTTCTTAAAAATGGGGGAAAAGAGTGCGAAATTTTTTCAATGATAAGGAATATATATTTTTAACACATAAAATTGAGGTAGATTTAAGGATTAAGTAATGCTTTTTAAAATTGTTCCAAATCAGAATTTTGAATTTTTTACATTTTTTTTGTGTTTTTTGATATAGACAAATAATAATAAATTAAATACTATAGATATGAATAAATCCGGGATAAGTAAAGTGTTACCTTAAGAAACGATACGTAATATAAAGAAATTCAAATTAATAGTTTAAAACCTCATTCTGAAAATTTTTTACCGCAAAATTATATCAATGACTTGTATTCGATTGACATGAATTTACATTATTTTTCATTAAATTGTATTTATTTACCATTGACATTAATTTACTTTAACTGTTATTTAGATATTGTATTTATTTATATAGGGTTTTTAGAAATGTTTTTAGTTACCAATGTTACATGTAAAGTATTTGGGTTTAATGTATAGAAAATATCGATAAAATATTAATTATCAGCGGTTTCTTAAGATATATCAATCGATAAATGAATATCAAACTGGAAAAAAAACATTATATACTTGTAGAAGAATAATTCGAAGAATATATTATTATAATATGGATTTTTAATAATAATAAATGAATGAGCTCTATAAATAGATAACTGTTGAAAAAAGTGAGAATAAGAAAAGAATATATTATTATAAGGATTATGGGTAAAAAATAAATTGGTATATTTCTTTTATTAGCTAAACGAAGAAACATCTTTGGAAGTAAGTAATTTCATTTAGAGTGATAAAAATAAAAGAATAATTTCAAAAAAAATTAATTTATAATTTTTTATTAAAGAATAATAATAAATTTCATATCATAAACCATAAAAAAATCATGCCATTTCTGATTTTTAAATCATTACAAATAGCTTTTCTGATAAGAAAAAGGTCTACATTGAACCACATAATTTTTTTCATTCGTCATTTTATAATTCCTCAGATAATCAGACAAAATACATCGGCAATTAACTAAAAAATTCAATAGACTTTCAAATATATTGAAATATATTTGATATTAAGAAAAATAGAGGTATGTTCACTCGATTGTAAAGAATATTAACGAAGTCGAAAGAGTAAGATGATACTAATTTTTAAATTTTAGATTATCGCTATATACTTTAAATTTAAAATGGCCTAATATTTTGATTTATCATTAAAAAAATTATATGCATGTATTTATTCAAATTCTTCCAAATTTTAAAAGTTTGCTGAAACTCAGGCATAAGTTTTAAAAATACTTTATAATTTCTATGAGAAGACAACGCTTAAAAGTTAGAAATCATAAAAGAATAAGGAAAAAATCTTATTATTCCATCACATATGTGCATACATATGAATTAATTGCTACAACATATAAAGCTGAAAAAACAATAATACATATTTTTAGAAGATCTAATTATATGAATGAACTAAATTTATTAATTTCAGGTTTTATTAAAGTATCTAATGTAATATTATTTTTGACATGCCTGTAATATAAACCTCTATTTCTCTAAAACTGATTTACAGGATAATAATGAGCACTGTCATCGTGATTCGTAAACATGTAAATGTTTGATTTTTTCCTTATTTTCATGGAACAAAATCATTGCCGGAGATGCATAATCATTTTTAATAGATGTATAATTTCGCTACAATAACATTCTAATGATTAAATTCATGATTTTAAAATATAAAATTAACAAAATTTTTGTGAAACTTTAAGAACCGAGTGACATTTGAGATTTCAAGAAGATGAAGCCGATAATAATTTGTAGGTTGCAAAGTAATGAGCTAATGGCAGCAGAAATATTCTGTTAAAAGAACTTTCAACAGTTAATATACGAAACTTCAGAAATACATTTCTTTAAAATGTTTAAATATCTTCTTGGAACATAATTTGGATTGTTTAATATGTTTGAAACAATTCTAACTCTTTAATTCCTTTATACTGACAATAGATTTTGGTGGTGGTAAGTAAAAAGAAATCTTTTACTCAGACACACGAAATCGGTTTAGACGAAATCTTGGAAATTGCGTAAAAATAGCATCTTAATTTTAAAAATTACAATTTTTAGCAAGACATTACATATTATGAAAAGGCTCTAATCATCAAAACAAACAATAAATGTTGATAAAAATTCGCATCATTTTTCTACAAGAAATATATATATATACGAGATATATACTAGAATATATGAGAACATGCTTGTTTAAATAGCAAAAAGCAATATTATTCATACTTTTTCCCATAATAATAGTATATTTTATAAGTCTTGATACAAAAAAAAAAAAAAACTAATTCCTAAAAACAATTTATTTTTTGAAATATTTTAATTAATTTTAAAATGGCTGAAGAATAATTAGTTTCAATTTTTATTTCTTATTTTTTATAGAATATTAATAAATGAATCCTTTTTCATTTCAATAAAAATTATTCAATATGTATATTAAATAACAATGGTTTTGTAAAAGGGAATTTATCATATGCGCCCAAATATAATATTTTGTGAGTGCAAAAGTTCACGCCGTTTTTATTACCCTTGAAGAAGAGTAAATGAACACAAAATTAGCAATACCTAGTATTGCTCATAGTTACAATTTTTTTTACCTCTTGCCATCTTTCTGGTAGAAGATGAATCCCACGGAGGCAAAATTATGGCCGTTTCGAGTAAAAAAAGGGTTGGATGACAGATTCAACAACATGAAAATCAAATATTTTCTGACAGAAGAATCGTTCAAACTATGAAAAAGGCAATGGTAAGTTGGTATCATGTCAGAAGAATAGGGTGAGAGAAAACCTCCCAACTAAAGTTCAATATTTTTTGGAGAGTGATGACAGCAGCAAGTGGCTTAGAGTTATCGTGATGAAAGATAACAGCACAAAGATTGGAGAGACCTATAAACTTAAATACCAAAAAGAAATGTAATCCTACTAATGCCGGCTTGCTGGCACAGAGGTAGCGCGTCTGCCTCGTGTTCTGGAAGTCCCGGTTCGGGCATGGTTGTTCCTTTGTGTGCTATCTGTGAGATGTGTGACTGTGCCCCCCTGTAAAAAGGGGCTGTGCAAGCGTATGCGCGTGTGTTTATCTTCATATGAGCTAGAAGTCAGACTTCTGCTCTCGGGTGCTCAGGGGTTCATACACTCAGAAGCTACTGCACCCCTCTTTCCGCGGTAAAAAGCGGACACGGAATCATCATCATCATCAATCCTACTAACTATAGGCAGGACAAGCCAGTAATGATAGTTTTAATAATTGGCAGGACCTACCAGTAAACTATTTCCTGCATATCCCACCACATACTCAATAACAGGTTCATGGGATGAAGTTCAAATCTTGAAGTCATTGAAGGTCTATGAGAAGGGTGGCAAACAATCCAATGACGCTTTATACTATGATGCATAATTCATATCTCATCTTCTGTCACAATTCCTTTCAAGAAAAGGTCGTTTCTTTTCGGGTAAAGCAAGGAAACTCAGGTGATGATTCGGTTATTCCGTTGATGATCGATCAGATTATGTGGGAAACAGCCATCCATTTTTTCGTAAAACCCAACTTAACCTTTCTCTAGACCATTGTCAGTTGAACATTGGAGGTCTGATTCTTGCGCTATTACACCTTTTAACAAACTATCTGTTTTGGTATATTTAGCAAAGTGTCATAAGAAAATCATAAATTAAGATTATAACGATTTATTCTATATTCAATTACATTTTGTAGAGTTTTTGTATGTTATGACTGTTTATTATTAAGATTACAAACATGAATTCAGGAGGTATTAAAATTAATCATTTTCTTTTTATATAACTATGTTGATGAAAAGGCGGAAGGCAATATATTTTCCAAAAATATATTCCTCTTTTTCCATTTAAGTAATCAAAAATTTTAAAAATTATTTAACAAAATATATTAGATATAAAATTTTTATTAACGTTTACTTAGATGAAGTATCAGTACAAAGATTTTCGAAAACAAAATACGTAAAATACTTTTTTTCAATAAAATTTTGCAATATATTTTCACTAACTTTAGGTTTTCTACCTATGTATAATGTTACAGTAAACTATCACTTTGAAGAAATTAATCGTCTTAATATTTAAATAATGAACAGGACATTGATATTTCATAATTAATAATTTTTCTGGCATTGATGGATATTAATTTTCATTCATTAATTATAAAGTGTACCAATTGCTCTACAAAAGTAGTAACTTTTTATTAATGCACGCTCTTTTAACGAAATGAATATTCTGCAATCTTTTTTAGAAATATTCAACAATACAGGAAAAAATAAGCCTCTATAATGCTTATTGAAGATAACAAAATTTTGTAGATACTTTAATTGGTAATTCACTTTAGCTGGAATGTTTTGCTATGATTCTTGAAAGTTATCAAAATGAAATATTTCAAATAACGAAAGAGAAAAAAAACTTATTTCATCTCAGCCCAATCTGGTCAGAATATTTTTTTTCAAAATGAAAAAACATAAAAAAACATACAGCATATTTAAAAAAATAGCAATAAAATATAGACGTATTTCGATATTTCGAAAAAGTCTGGATTAATACTAAAATTATAAACGGAAAATATAGCATAATAATTTCAAATAAATTCATTTCATTAAATGGATGCATAACATAATTTCTTTAATTAATATGTACCAATATTTATTATTGCAGATGGAAATAACGGAGGTAAGTAATCTTAATAACAAAAAATATAAGTTATTTCCTTTAATTGTATTATAAAAACTAATATATTTAATATTAGGACATATGTTAAAAAGAATTTCTTTGATTTTTTTAAAATGAAAAACGAATTATCTTAAACATAAAAAGGAAAATTCTTAATTATTTATAAGTAAAATAATTTCTTTATTTATGATTAAGAATTGTAATAAAAAGTATAATAATTTCAGACGATGGCTCTGGAGGTTTAGGACGTAAGTAATCCTAATCATTAAAATAATATCTTATTACAAATTTCTCGAAACATACATAGCATATCTTTTTTGATTGAATATTTATTGAATGTTGAGAAAATAATAAAAGATATAATAAATAGACTTACATTTAAAAGACTGCTTTAAACAATGTATGAAAAACAGAATTAAATATTTTATATAAAAAACAGAAAATAAAACTGAATTGTAAGAAAAATAATTTAATTAAATGTTATTTGTAATTAAAAGTAATATTATTACAGGCGATAATTATGGAGTATTAAACGGTGACTAATCATAGACCCAAAATTATATATTATATAGCGTCCTCAAAACTTGCATAAGATGAATAAAATATAAAATATTTTATTTAAATATTTCAAAAAATTGATTGAAAAAATATCAAAAGATATTATACATTGACTTATTTAAATTACATTTTTTCGATAAATTATGACAATTAAGATTACATGTTAAACGTTATAAACGGAAGTAAAAAGCCCATCACGAGAAAAGCCATTTCATTAAATTTTATTTCTAATTAGAAATGTTATTATTTCAGGTGATGATTCTGGAAGATTTGGTGGTAAGTAATAATAGTCCCAAAGAAAATATCTTATATAAATGTTTCTCAAAACTTACACAAAATGAGCAAAATATGAATGATTAAGTTTGAATATTTAAATTTTTTTAAAGATTAAGTAATATATTATAATTATTTATATTAAGCTTCCTCGAAACCTACATAAAATAATTAAAATATAAATTATTGTATTTGAATAGTTAAAAAATGCTTTCAAAAAAGAAAACAATACAATTTTATTACTAATATTAAACTTCCCTTTTTGTATAATTCTTGAAAAGCAGATTTAGACATTAAATTTAAAAAGTGGAAATTAAAAATTAATAATAAGAAAAAAATTCATCAAATTTTATTTGTAATTAAAAGTATTATAATTTCAGGTGATGATTCCGGAGGATTTGGTGGTAAGTAATCACAATCTTAAAGATTAATCTATATCTATATAAAATGAATAAAATAGAATTTTTTTTTGTAAGAATATTTCAAAAAAACTAAGCTATATAATATAATGACTTAGAATGTTTTTCTTTAATAATTTATAAAAGCCAGAATACGGTATTAAATTTCAAAAACATAAAATAAATATTAGTTATTAAAAAATAATATATTTACTTTTTTATAATTATATATGTCACTATTTTAGGTGATGATTCCGGGGGATTTGATGGTGATGATTCTGGGGAATTAGATGATGATATTTCTGGAGGATTCGGTGGTAAGTAAATTTAAAACCAAAGATAATATCCTTCCTCAAAACCTGCAAAAATGAATGAAGTATGAAAATAATATTTAAAAATTATTTTCAAAAAAATTAAACAATATAATATAATAACATATATTGAAATGTCATTTTTTTGTATAATTTATAAAACGCAGAATTAGATATTAAATTTGAAAAATGGAAATTAAAAATTAATCATAAAAATATATTATTAAATTTTATTTGTAATAACAGATTTTATTATTTCAATTGATGATTCTGATGGATTAGGTGGTGATGGTACTATAGGATTCGGTGGTAAATAATCCTTATACCAAAGAAAATATATTATTTAAAGCTATCATAATCTCAAATGCAACAACTCATTTAAAAGTTAAAAGATGAGACAAACATACTTTTTTGTCTAATATTTTATATTTGGGATTACCCTTATGAGAAATAATGAGTTTTTGTTCTAAAATTTATGACATAAATTGAATAATATACAAGCTATTTATCATTAATATTTAAAAAATATACAATGCCAGTCACGTTTTGACATAATTATTACCAGATATCATTTTTAAATTTTAAATAGCGAACAAAGTTTTAATTTTTTTAATTCCCAAATTCAACGAAAAACATTTGAAATTTCTTTATAGATAGGACCAAATTATCTAAATCCTATTCGTAAAAATAAATCAAACAATAAATTGACAAATTAAGTTAACTATATTGTTTTGTAATTTGATTGATTTACCGAAAAAAGATTCATACATTTTTAAATGTAGAAGTATTTTTTGGAAGGCTATTTGAGTGCAAAATAAATGTGAAAAAATAAGGACATAATTCATAAAAAAATGAAATGGAGGAAAAGTTTCTTCTATTTTTCCTTTTGAAAAAGAAATTTTTTAAAAAAAATACGCATTTTATTTTTTAAATTTAATGCTATGTCAACAGCCGGTGGTGCCACTGGTATATTTTATAAAAGGGCATATCAACTTTTGCCATTTTTTTGTTTATATACATTAAATTAAAGATGGGTTCAATGGGTTATTTTCTAGCTTCATTAAATGATTATCAAATTATATGCAAAACTTAAGTGTCAGAAAAGGATAAACAGAAATAGAATTAATGATAAGAAATTATGGATAAATTCTTTAAGGAATCATGGGGGATTGTAAAATATTACATTTATATATTGTACTTACAATTTATTGTTCCTAACAAAATTTATGTTTTGCAATACATATATTCGGCCGTTTTGGTTTACAAAGTTCAAACTTTGATTTCAATCGAAAGGGTTTGGTTTTTTCTGAGCAATAACAATGTATTTCGTAATCTTATGAGGTAAAGTGGTAATTAAAAAATATGTATTAATATGGAATTTTTTTAGATTATTCTAGGAAAACGAACTTATTTTTTGAATACGATAATTAAGAATAGATTTATAAAGGAATGAGAAATGAGCATATTATTTTTAATAAAATATTTGTTAACTAGTTAACCGTTTTTAACTAGGTATGTAAAGCTTTTTGAAACGTACCAAACTTCCTTAATAGAGACCATTAATTTCGCAACGAATATAGAATAAAAATAAATTAATGAAACCAATTATTAAGCCTTATAAGTCCAAATTCAAGGGAAATATTAAATAACAAGAAACAATATCTGAAATATGTAAGAATTTTAATTATTTAACAAAAGGAAATCATATATATTAAATAGTATTTTTAAATCTATATAGCTATAGAATATATATATGCACATTCGTGGTAAATCTGATGAAATTCTTTAAAAAATTAATGATATTAAGATACACAGCCATTAATTCATATAAATTTTCTGAAGAATAAAAGATGAAAAGATTTTCTGAAGAAATTTCAATGCGGAAACTAAAATACATAAAAAAACGATTCAGAAACCTTTCATGCATATGGATACGATTCTATATTTGAATGCAGATTTTAATATTTTATTTTTTCATTTTTTGCAGTCAAAATTTATATAAAAACAATGGTGGTAAATTTTGGTAGAAATTAAAGAAATAATTCAATATCTGCACATTATTCCTTTTAATACTTTTATCCGAATGAATAAATATTAAATATCTTTTCAACAAAACTGCGTAATGCTTTAAATTCAAATGTTTAAATATCCTTAGCTCGAACTTTCTTTAACAAAACTATTGTCTAAGTATAGGAATGACTTCTAAGAGCATAAAAAGGACGTTAACTGTAAAACTCTACTTAATACTTAAGAGGAGATTTTTTGGTATAACTATTCCTTTAAAGTATGAGCAGTTTCTAGAGGTTCTCTGGCAGGTTATGTGGATAGAAATCAAAATGACTAACATAATTTTAACTGGAACCTAAATCAATTAAAATAAATTGTATTACTTTGGATATTTATAATATAAAAGATTTTAAAATCTAACATAAAGTTATAATAATTATATAATGAAGATATTCCAACAAAACCGGCAAATAATAAAAGAAATATTATTTACAATGTTAAACATTTTTTTTAAATAAAAAAGTTAGAAACAAGTATGATTTTTAATAGTAAAACATAAAGAAATAAAAAAGTACACCAACTAATATATTTATTCATTAAATATTTTAAAAAATTACATAAAATTATATTAATGAAATATTTAATTTATTTTAGCAAGGCCTGCCAAAGACCGTAAGTAATATTATTTATATATTTTAAACCTACCAATTTTAAAATTTAACAACATAGAGTAATATGAATTTAGTTAGTAGAACCAGAAGTAATTAAGAAGGAAATTATCTCATCTTAAATATATTTTTAAAAATATAAATTTTTAACGAAAAATGTGTTATTAAGTAGTAGAATAGTGATAATAAAGATTTGTTTTAAATTATTTATCACATTTATACTTAAACCTTTATAAGGATTTCATTAAATTATTCTAAAGAACCAATATATTTATTACAGCAAAACCTCCAAAAGAACGTAAGTAATGTTTCTTCCAATTCTACATAAATTAAAATTAAATATTGAAAAGACAAATATGGTTTTAATAAATATAACCAAAAACAATCAAAAATTATTTTATAATATTTAGGAAAAAACAACATAAAAGATTTTAAAAATTTACAAAATAATATAATAATGAAAAATCAAAGAATTTCAGCAATATATTAAAAAAAACTATAATATTCAATATTCAAAGTAATTAAAAAAATCAAATAAATTATCATTTTAAATAGTAGAACCAAAATAATAAAAAGTATTATAATAACTATGATATTTATAGATAAAATGTTAAAAAAATTTACAAAAAATACTATTGGTGAAAAAAATTTATAGAGGCAAAACCTGCCAGCGATCGTAAGTAAAACTATTTGCAATACTACATATTTTAAAACATAAAAATCAAATTACCTAATATGATTTTAATAACTAGAACCAAAAAAATTAAGAAAGATTTTATATTATCTTAAGTTGATATAACATAAAACATTTATAAATTTTGTATAAAATTATAATAATGAAACAATTAATTAATAGGTGCAAAACCTATGAATGAATGTAAGAAATATTATTTAAAATACAAAATATTTTTTAATGAAAAAATTCTTCAAGAAAAATCACTTCAAAAAATAGAAAGAGAAAATTAAAATTAGTTTTGTATTTCATATCACATCTATACATAGGAGTTTTGTAAAAATTTCATAAAATTATACTTACGAACCAATAAATTTATTACAGCTAAACACCCAAAAGTGTAATCTTTTAAAAAATGATTTTACAACACTACATATTAGAAAAATTAAATTTAATATATGATTTTAACTAGGGGCTTCAAAAAGCTATATAAATACTTTATATTGTATTGGATAATTATTTTACAAACAATTTTATCATTTTGCATATTATCATAACAAAAAGTTTTCCTTAAATACCAGGAAAACTTTTAAAATAATAAAAGAAATATTAAATACAATTCCAAGTTTTTTAAAATCAGATTATTTAAATATATGATTTTAAATATTAAAACTACCACAATTAAAAATTTTTTATACTATTGAACATACTTATATATCAATGTAAATGAAACTGTTTAAAATAATATTGATGAAATATTAAATTTATTGCAGCAAAACCTGCCAGCGATCGTAAGTAATATTATTTTGAAAGCTACATATTTTAAAATATAAAATTCCAATTGACTAATATTATTTTAGTTACTAGAGTCAAAATTACTTAAGAAGTGTTTTATATTGTCTTACAAATTTACAACGTAAAAGGTTTATTAAAATGTGCATAAAATAATAAGATTGAAGCGATTAATTAATTAAAGCAAAATATATTTAAAGAACGAAAAAAATATTACTTACGATAGAAAACATTTTTAAAATGAAAAACTTATAACGATCAATAGGATTTTAAATAGCAGTATAAAAATAACTCATTTTTTAAAATTTATAGATTACATGCATATATCTCTTTCATAAAATTATACTGATGAACCAATAAACTTATTACGGCAAAATCTCCGGAAAAACATATATTTTACAATGATAAATATTTAAAAACTATTACTTGATCTAACTAAAATTGTTTTTATTAGTAGTACCAAAAACATTCAAAGGACTTTCTGTTATCTTCGCTATTTATGACTTAAAATGTTTAAACTTTTACACCAAATTACAATTATGAAAATCAATAAATATCAGCAAACCTGTAAAAGTGTAAAATAAATATTTTTTACAGGTCTAAGAATTCTATTTTTATAATTAATATTTAAAAAATAGAATCTTGATACTTTTTATTTTTTTATTATCTGTTATATTAATATATATATTATTTAAACAATTTATGAAATTAATATTGAAAAATAATAAATTTACTGTAGCAAAACCTGCCAAAGATAGTGAGTAAAATTTTTTATAATCCTCCATATTTCAAAATATAGAAATCGAATTGAATAATATGATTTAAGATTCTAAAGCCAAAATGATTTAAGAAGTATTTTATATTATCTTAAGTATTTATAATATAAAAGGTTTGTAGAATTTTGCATACAATTATAAAATTGATGGAATTAATCAATTTAAGCAAAAAATATAAAAGGTCATTATTGCAATGCAAAATATGATTAAAATAAAAAAGGTTTAACGAAAATTATCATTTTAAATAGTAAAGCAATAATAATTACAATTTTTTTATTAAATATATCTCATCAATACCAAAACAATGAACCAATATGTTAAGTGCAGCAAAACCTCCAAAAGAATGTAATTATTTTTTTTACGACGCTACATATATCAAAACTTAAAATTGAAAAATTGAGTAATTTAATTTTAATTAGTAGTACCAAAATCCATTAAAAATAATTTTATATGATAATTAAAATAAAAAAATTAAAATTTACCATTATATTATAATAAGTGAAAGACAATAAATAAAAGCAAAACTTTTAAAAGGAATAAAAGCAATATTGTTTACAATTCTAAATATTTTAAAATAAGAAACCTATTTAAAATTTTCAATTTAAATAGTAGAATTAAGATAACTAAAAAATCATATTATCTATTATATTTATATATATAATATTTAAAAGATTTATGAAAAATAATATTTATGAGTCAATAAATTCATTGCAGCAAAACCTATCACAGATCGTAAGTAATATTATTTATTACGCTAAAAAATTTAAAATTAAAAAATCGTACTGACAAATATGATTTTCAATTTTAAAATCAAAACTAATTAAGAAGGAGTTCATGTTATCCTTAAGTATTTATAGCGTAAAACATTCATGAAAATTTGCATAAAAGAACTAGAATAAGGCAAATTAATTTATTAAAATATTCATATAAAAGAACGTAAGAACTATCATTTACAACACAAAATATTTTTTAATAAAAATGATTTAACGAAAAATATTATTTTTTAAAAAACAAGATAGATAATTAAAATATTTTCTTATATTACTACACAAGAAATTTTCTAAAAACTTGGTAAAATTGTACTAATGAAATAATAAATTTATTACAGCAAAACCTCCAAAAGAACGTAAGTAATGTTTTCACAATGCTGCATATTTCAAAAACTAAAAATTGAAAGGATAATAGGATTTTAATTAATAGATATTAAAATTTAAAAAGTACTTTATATTATTTTGTATGTTCATATTATAAAAATTTTAAAATTTTGCACAATATTATAATAATGAAAAAATAATAAAAACCATTAAACGTATAAAATAAATATTGTTTTCAGATTTAAGAATAAAGTTTTTAAGTTATAATTTTAAACAAAAGAACCAAAATAATTAAATATTTTTCATTATCTATTATATATCAATAAAAAATACTAAAAAATTTACATAAAATAATATTCATAAATTTATAAATTTATTGCAGCAAAACCCGCCAGAGATCGGAAGTAATATTATTTACAAGGCTAAATATTCTTAAAATCTTAAATCCCGAATTGAGTGATATGCTTTTAACTAGTAGCTCCTAAAGTAATGAAGAAGTATTTTATAATATATATTATATCTATAATTAATTTTTTAAAAAAAATTTGCAAAAAATTATAATATTTGAGTAGTAATTACAGCAGTAGTAATTACAGTTACAATATTAAATATATTATAAAAGAAAATGTTTCATTAAAAATATCGTTTTAAACAGTAGAAAAAAGATAATTAAGAAATGTTTGATATTATCTATCATATCTATATATTAAAATTTAGAAAAAATCACAAAATTATAATAATGATTCAATAAATTTATTGCAGCAAAACCTGCAAAAGAACGTAAGTAATGTTTTTCGAATGTTATATATTTCAGAAATTAAAGATTGAAATAAATAATATGGTTTAATTTAGCAGCAACTAAAACTATTGAAACATTGTATATTATCTTCGATATTTTTAAAATAAGAGATTTTTAAATTTGACTTATTATATTAATAAAGATTATTAAATATCAGTATATCGCTTAAAGAATAAAAAAAATGTAATTTACAATTTACAATAAATATTATTTAAAAAACTAAAAGAGAATTTAAAAAATTTAGTAGTTAAATAGTAGAACCAAGATAATTTAAAAAATTAATTTGTTTATAATATTATATGTGAAATGTTTTTAAAAGTTACATGAAAATGTATTCATGAAATAATAAATTCATTGCCGCAAAACCTTCTAGAGATCGTTAGTAATATTTTTTTCAATACAACATATTTAAAAATTAAAAATCTTATGAAGTAATATGATTTTAATTTGTAGAAACAAAAATAATTAAAAAGGGCTTTATATTTTCTTA
Organism: Argiope argentata; assembly: GCA_026289955.1. Lineage (NCBI taxonomy): Eukaryota > Metazoa > Arthropoda > Arachnida > Araneae > Araneidae > Argiope > Argiope argentata. The sequence continues at coordinate 786,105 of JAOUZG010003505.1, forward strand.
AATATTTATAATATAAAAGGATTTTAACCATTTGCATAAAAATAAGATAAAGCTATTAATTGAAGCCAAACTGTAAAAAAGGTAAAAATTATTATTTATAATATAAGTAATTTTTTAATGAAAATGTTTGGACTAAAACTATGAATATAACTAGAGGAAAAAATATAATTAGGATTTTTTTTATATTATCTATTAAAGCTATCTATGAAATTTAAAAAAAAAAAATTCATAAGATAATGCTAATGAACCAATTATTTATTACAGCAAAACCCCCAAAAGAACGTAAGTAAAGTTTTCACAAAACTAAATATTTAAAAAATTAAAATCATTAATAAGGTTTTAATTACCAGAAAGAAAAAAATTAAAACGCACTTTATATTATCTTAAATTTTTATATCATAAAAAATTTAAAATTTTGCACATTATTATCATAATGAAAAATTATTAATTATCAGTAACATCTGTATTAGTACAGAAAAGTATTATTTACAGATTTCAGAATTAAATTTTTGAATTAGGACTTTAAACAGTAGCACAAAGATAGTAAAATAATATTTTGCATTGTTTATTATATTTATATAGAAAATGTTAAAAAATTTACCTAAGGAATCATTAATGAAATAAAATATTTATTGTAGCAAAACCTCCTCGAGATCGTGAGTAACATTACTTACAATGTTCCATATTTAAAAAAAAAACAAATTCACTAATATGATTTTAATTTATAAGTACAAAATCAATTAAGGAGTTAATTATATTAACTTAAATATCTATAATACATAAAAGTTATAAAAATTCGTATTAAATAAAAAAATTGAAGGAATTAATCTATTGAAGCAAAACCTATAAAAGACTATTATTACAATGCAAAATATTATTGAAATAAAAAGAAGTTTAACGAAAAACATGATTTTAAATAGTAGAAAAATAATATCTTAAAAAAGTTTTTATTAAGTCTATCACATCTATACACAAAATGTTTTAACATATTATAAAATTATAAAAATAAATTAACCAAAAAGTTTAGTACCGAAAAACCTCCAAAATATTGTAAGTAATGCTTTTAAAATGCCACAAATTTCGAATATTAAAGACTGAAATGATTAATATGGTTTTATTTAATAGTATCACAGACCATTAAAAATAATTAAATATTAGAATAACATAAAAGATTTTAAAATTTTATATCGTGTTTTAATAATGAAAAGACAATAAATAAAAGGAAAACTTATATAGAACTAAAATAATGTTTTTTTTTTCAATTCTAAATATTAAAAAAAATAAATTTTACTTTAAATAAAAGAATTAAGATAAATAAAATACTATTATCTATTATATTTATATATAAATTTATTGAAAAATTTAAAAAAAAGTAATGCATCAATAAATTTACCGTAGAAAAACCTATTAAAGATCGTAAGTAATAGTATTTACAATGCTACAAATTTTAAAATATGAAAATCGTATTGACTTATGTAATATTAGTTATTAAAGCACATTTTATTAAGAAGGAATTCTTATTATCATAAATATTTAAAATATAAAAGTTTCATAGGGATAAAACGATAAGAATGAAACAATTAATGAATTGAAATAAACCTATAAAAGAACTTAAGAAATATCATTGACAATACAGAATTTTTTTAATGTAAAAGATTTTACAAAAATTATTATTTGAAAAATTAAAAGAAATATAATTATGAATTGTTTTATGTTACTATCATTTATTTACAAAAAACTTTTATAAAAACTTCAAAAAAATATACTAAACAACCAATAAATTTATTTCAGCTAAACCTCCAAAAGAACGTAAGTAATGTTTTAACAATGCTAAATATTTTTAAAATTAAAATTTAAAATTATTAATTTGGTTTTAGTTAGTAGAATTGAAAATTTCAAAAGCAGTTATATTATCTTAGATTTTAATAACATAAAAAAATTTAAAATTTTGAACAAAATTATAGCAATGAAATCTAATAATTATCGGCGAAAGCTGTAAAACCATAAAAGCATAAATGATATATTATTTGCTGGTCTAAGATTTTATCTATCTATCTATCTATCTATCTATCTATCTATCTATCTAT
>JAOUZG010003505.1:803191-815823 GCA_026289955.1 Argiope argentata
TTTAAATATTAGAAACAAAACATTAAAAAGCACTTTGCATTATCTTGGATATTTATGAAATAAAAAATTTAAAAACTGTCAAAATATTGTAGTAATAAGAAACTGATAAATATCAGCCTAACCAGTAAAAGTATAAAAGAAATATTATTTACATGTCTGAGAATTTAAATTTTACTAAAAAAATTGTGATTTTAAACAGAAGTACAAAGATAATTAAACCAAATGTTTTATATTTTCAGTTATATTTATATAGATAATGTGTAAAAATTTATATTAAATAATATTAAGGAAATAATAAATTTATTGCAGCAAAACCGGCTAGAGATCGTAAGTAATATTATTTACAATACTACATATTTTAAAACTTAAAAACCGAATTCACTAAAATGTTTTTAATGAGTAGCACCTAAAGGAATGAAGAAATATTTTGGGTTATGTATAATATCAATAATTTAAAAGGTTCATAAATATTTTAAAAAAATTATAGTAATGAAATAATTAAATAATTACAATAAAACCTATAAGAGAACGCAAGTTATATTAATTACATTATAAAATATTGTATAAAGGGAAATGTTTCATTAAAAATATCATTTTAAATAGTAGAAGACAGATAACTGAGAAATGTTTTATTCTATCTATCACGTCTATAAATACATTTTTTGGAAAAATATCATTAAATTATATTAATGATTGTAATTTTTTATTACAGCAAAACCTCCAAAAGAACGTAAGTAATGTTTTTAGAATGCTATATATTTCAAAAATTAAAGATTGAAATGAATATGGTTTAAATTAGTAGTAACTAAAACTGTTAAAGCAATTGTATAATATCTTCGATATTTTTAACATAAAGGATTTTAAAAATTCACTTATTATATTAAAAAACGTAATAAAACGTATAAAAGAAAGTAAGAAGTATCATTTACAATAGAGAATATTTTTTTAATGAAAATGATTTAACGAGAAATACTATTTGGTTTTTTTAAAAAAAGAGAATGATTATTAAGAATTTTTTAATATTTCTATACAAGAAACTTTTAGAAAAACATGTAAAATTATATTAATGAACCAATAATTTTATTACAGCAAAACCTCCTAAAGAACGTAAGTAATGTTTTCCCAATGCTGCATACTTAAAAAATTAATAATTGAAAATTAATAAGATTTTAATTAGTAGAACATAAAAATTAAAAAAGTTCTTTAAATTATTTTTTATATTTATAACATAAAAAATTTAAATTTTTGCACAATCATAGAATAATTTTAAAAAATCTGCTAAACCCTTAAAATTATAAAAGAAATATTATAAGATCTAAGAATTAATTTTTTAAAAATTATAATTTTAAACATAAGAACCAAGATAATTAAAAAATATTTTTCATTATTTATTATATTTATATAAAAATGTTAAAAAATTTATATGAAATAATATTAATGAATTAATACATTTATTGCAGCAAAACCCGCTAGAGATCGTAAGTAATATTATTTACATAGCTACATGTTTTAAAACTCAAATACCGAAATGGCTAATATGCTTTTAATTAGTAGCACCAATAATTAAGAAATATTTTATAATCTATGTAATATCTATAATTTAAAGGGCTTATAAAAATTTACAAAATTTTAATAATGAAGTAGTCAAATATTGAAGTGAAGGCTATAAAAGAACACAAGTCATACTAATTACAATAAAAAAATTATATAAAGGAAAATGTTTTATTAAAAATATCATCTTAAGCAGTAGAAATAAGATAATTAAGAAATGTTTTATATTATCTATCAAATCTATACATAAAATGTTTATAAAAAATTCATAACATTATACTAATGATTCAATAAATATGTAACAGCAAAACCTCCAAAAAAGCGTAAGTAAAGTTTTTAGAATACTATGTATTTCTAAAATTAAAGATTGAAATTAATAATTTGGTTTTAATTAGTAGAAACAAAAACCATTAAAAGAATCTTATATTTACTTGGATATTTATAACATAAAAGATTTTAAATTTTTGCATATTATATTGATAAAATAGCAATAAATATCAGCAAAACGTTTAAAAAAATACAAGAAATGTTTTTTGCAATTGTAAATGTTTTAAAAACTAAATAAAATTTTAAAAATTATAATTTTAAATAGTAAAACAAAATATAATTTTAAAAATGCAGTTTCTATAAAATGTTTGAAAGAATTACATAAAATAATATTAATGAAATAATAAATTTATTGCAGCCAAACCTGCTAGAGATCGTAAGTAATATTTTTTACGTTGCTATTTGAATTAAAATTTAAAATCATATTGATTAATATAATTTTATTTAGTAAAAGAAAAACTACTTAAGAAGGAATACTTATTATCTTATATATTTATAATATAAAAGGTTCATAAAAATTTGCATAAAATGATACGAATGAAGCAATTAATGAATTGAAATAATCTTATAAAAGAACGTAAGAAATATAATTTACATTACAGAATATTTTTAAACGATTTAACAAAATTTATTTATTAGTGATTTTTTTAAAAAAACGAATTAACGAAAAATATAATTTTAAAAATTAAAAGAAAGATATTTCAAATTTATTTTTTGTTACTATACATGAAATTTTCATAAAAACTTCATAAAATTATACTAAAAAACAAATAAATTTATTACAGTAAAATCTCCAAAAGAATATTAATGTTTTTACAATGCTACATATTTTAAAAATTAAAGATTGAAATGAGTAATTTGGTTTTAATTAGTGCTACCAAAAATAATTAAAATAACTTTAAATTTATTTGAATTTTTTTATGATAAAAATTTAAAATATTTGCATAATATTATAATAACGAAACATAAGAATTAAGAAACAGCAGCAAAATCTGAAAAAGAATTACAGAAATATTAATTATAAGTTTAAGTATTTTTTAAATAAATTGTTAAAAAATAATTATTTTAAGTAAAAGAATCAAGATAAATAAAAAATTATATTATCAGCTAAATTTTTATATAAAATTTGAAAACATTTTAAATGATTTTTTTATTGAAATCATAAATTTATTGCAGAAAAATCTGCCACATATCTTTAGTAATATTATGTACAATGCTACATATTTTTAAAATTAAAAATCAAATTGATTAATAGGGTTTTAATTAGTAATATTAAGAATAATTAAAGATGACTTTATATTATCTTTCATTTATAAAACATAAAATGTTTATAAAAATATGCATAAAATTATAATAATGAAGAAATTAGTTAATTGCATGAAACCTATAAATGAAAGGAGAAATAATATTTACAATGCAAAATATTTTTATAAAGAAAACTTTTTATTGAAAATATGATTTGAAATAATAAAACTAAGAAAATCAGGAGTTGTTTCATATTATTTATCTCATTTATGCGCAAAAAACTTTTAAAAATTTCTTTATACTAATTAACCAATAATTTGACTACAGCAAAACCTCCAAAAGGACGTAAGTGCGATTTTTTAAAATGCTTAATAATTCAAAAATTAAGGATTGAAATGACTAATATATTTTTTAATTATTAGTACATAAAACAATCAAAAAGAATTTTATATTATCATCGATATTTATAACATAATATATTTAAAAAATTTTGCATAATTTTGCATAATTTGGTAATAATAAAGAATAGCTAAATTTCAGCAAGACCTAATAAAAATGATACAAATATTATATACAAGTCTAAATATTTTTTTAAAAAGAAGTCTTTAAAAACTATGATTCTAAGCCGTAGAACCAAGATAATTTTTTTAAATTTATTTTATCTATTATATTTAGATATTAAATAATAATGCATTAATAATATTTATTACATAAAATAATATGAAAAATAATGATATAAAGGCAGCAAAACCTGCTAGAGATCGTAAATATTTAAAAAATTGAAAATCATGTTGACTTATATGATTTTGATTCGTACAATCAAAAATAATTAAGAAGGATTTTATATTTTCTTAAATATTTATAATATAAAATGTTTATAAAAATTTGGATAAAATTATAATAAGATGCAATTAATTAACTTCACGAAACCTATGAAAGAATACAGAAATAATATTTACAAAACAAAATATTTATAAAATCAAAAAGTTTTAATGAAAAATATTTCGAAAAATGCTACATATTTGAAAAATTTTAAATTGAAAGGACTAATTCCTTTTTATATATTTGAACTAAAAATTATTCAGTAGAATTTAAAATTATATGCTTCTTTTATGTAATTAATAATTTCGTAAAAATAAAATAATAATTCCATCAATAATTTTCAGTAAAACCTTTAAAAGAACGTAACAATTTTTTTACTTCGTTAAATAATGTAAAAATTAAAAGATTAAATTAGTAATATTATTTTATTTAGTGGAACTAAAAAGATTTTAAGGTGATTTTGTATTATATTAGAAAATTATTAATTATTCATAATTATTATTATTCACTCGTGAGAATGTAGAAAAGTATTATGTTAATAGGAAGATAAGATAACCAGTATTTAAAAATATTAACTACCTCATGAGACAAATTCAGTCTTTCCATAATGTCCGCAGAATTATAGAGCTTTACATTTATTTTTTATTAAGTTGTAGAAGATTTTTTGATGCCTAGAAGGAGAGTAAACTCTGGTGCCACGCCCAATTTTTAGATTTAAGAAACTGTAAATGAAGCTCATTTGACAAAGATATTGCTAATTTAAGAAAAGCAAAATTCCAAGAAATCAAGAATTTATAAAATTCCAATGAATCTCTCCGCAAAGTTATTTGGAATAATTGCTCAAGAGGTATATTTGCTTTGATTAAGCAGGATATCAGAAATATCAGCAGAATGACAGAAATAGCGAGTTAAATTGCAGAAATATACATTTAATCCTTATTGATACGCTTATTAATTTTTTTCAGCGCTTTATGATAAAAACTTAATACTCATTATTTTTCTCTTTATATCTTTATTATAAAAATATAATACTTTGTTTCAAAATTTTCGCTATTTTTAATTGTAAAATATTTACGATGAATTGAATAGCATTTTTTAAAAGTTACTGGCAAATTGTACAGATTTTTTTGTCATGATTTAGATCTATCAAAACTTTAGTTGCACTTTTCTCCCTGTTACAGTTTGGCTTATTTGCCCAATTTTGACAGCCTAAGAGTGTCTTAAACACTTGGGAAGGGGTATGAATTTTTTTCAATGGTCAGGAATATATATTTTATAAAACGTAGCATGGAGTGAGTTTCAAGGATTTAGTATTTTTTTAAAAAAATGTCTAAATCAGAATTTTGAAGTTTTCAGATATTTTTGTGTTTTTTTAAATAGACAAATTATAAAAAATCAAATATTATAGACCAAAAGAAATCCATGCTAAGTAGCATGTTACCTTAAGAAATGATAAGTAATATAAATGAATTGAAATTAATAGCTTAAAACCTCATTCTTAAAATTTTTTACATCAAAATTATATTAATGACTTGTATTCGATCGCCATGAATTAATTTCATTAATTTTTAATTATATTGTATTTATTTATCCTTGAAATTAATTTAATTTAATCGTTATTTAGATATTGTATTTATTTACTAGTCTTTTTAGAAATCATTTTAGTTACCAATGTTAAATGTAAAGTATTTGGGTTTAATGTATAGAAAATATCGATAAGGGTTAATTATCCGCAGTTTCTTAAGATATATCAATCGATAAATGAATATCAAACAAAAAAATATGTATATACTTGTAAAAGAATAATTCGAAGAATATATTATTATAATATGAATTTTTTAATAATAAATGAATGAGATCTGTAAATAGATAACTGTTGAAAAAAAATGAGAATAAGAAAATAATATATTATATATCATTATAAGGATTATGGGTAAAAAATAAATTGTAATATATATTTTTTATTTTAGCTAAACAAAGAAACATCTTTGGAAGTAAGTAATTTTATTTAGAATGATAAATTTGAAAAGTTAATTTCAAAAATTTAATTTCAATTTATAATTTTTTATTAAACAATAATAACAAATTTCATATCTTAAACTTTCAAAAAAAGCATGCCATGTCGGATTTTTAAATCATTACAAAAAAATTTTCTGTTAAGAAAAGGTTCTAAATTTAACATTTTTTTTTCATTCCTCTTTTCATATTTCTTCAGAAAATCAAAAAAAGGCGTCAGCAATTAACTAAAAAGTTTAATAGGTTGTCAAATGGATTGTAATATGTTTACTATTAAGAAAAATAGAGGTATGTTCACACGATTGTAAAGAATATTAACGTAGTTCAAAGAGTAAGAAGATTCTAATTCTTAAATTTTAGATTATCGCTATATACTTTGAAACTGAAATTACATAATATTATGATTTTTCATTAATAATTCTATATGAAAGTATTTATTCGAATTCTTCTAATATTTTTAAAAAGCTCACATTTGCTCAAACTACGGCAACACTTTTTAACGTACTTAGTAATTTCTATAAGAAGACAAGGCATAAAAGTTAGGAATCTTAAATAAATTAGGAAAAAATCTTATTATTCCATCACATATGTGCATAAATATGCATTAATTGCTAGTACATATAAAGCTGGAAAAACAATAATATATATTTTTAGAAGATCTAATTATATGTACGAACTAAATTTATTAATATCAGGTCTTGTTAAAAAAATGTAATGCAATTTCATATTTGAAAATCGTGTAATATAAACCCGTGTCTCTATTAAGCTGCTTTACAGGATAATACAGAATATTATCAACATGATTCATTAAAATTTTAATGTTTAATCTTTTCCTTATTTCCATGGAACAAAGTGATTGATGAAATCCGCAGCAGATATGATTTTTAAGAAATATATAATTTTACCCCACATAACATTCTAATAATCAAATTCCTGTTTTTATATTTTAAAAAAATGCCGAGACTTTAGGGAGTTAAGGCCTGAAATTATTTGTAGGTTTCTTGGTAATGAGCCATGGCAACAGAAATATAGTGCCAAAAGAACTTTCAAAGGTTGATATACGAAGCTTCAGAAATGCATACCTTAAAAATGTATAACATATTAACAATTTCCGGAGCAATTCTAACTCATTAATGGTTTTACTTTTTCTATAGATTTTGGAAATGGTAAGTAAAAAATCTTTTACCCTTAGTTATAAAGTATAGTTTTACTAACATAACTCATATGGCTTCCGAACGCAATTCAGATAACCGGAATATAAATCTACGAGAATCGTTTAAGACAACATCCTAGAAAATCCGCAAAAATATCATCTAAATCCTAACATTATTTTAACTTTATAAATTATAATTTAAAGCAGAACATTACAAATTATAAATAGACTTTAATCACTAAAACAAACGTTAGATGTTATTTATAATTCATATTATTATTTACATTATCTTTTCACTATAACTCACAAAAAATCACAAGAAGCATAAAATTGAATATAAATTTATATACCAGAAAATGTTTGCTTAAAAAAATAATATTATTCATACTTTTTCACAAAATTTCACTAAACTTATAATTTTTGATACAAAAAATTAATTCTTAAAAACAATTCATTTTTTAAAATATTTTCATTAGGTCTAAGAATAATTAGTCAAAATTTTTATTTCTTATTTTTTATAGAATATTAATAAATGAATCCTTTCTCATTTCAATAAAAATTATTTAATATGTATATCAAATATCACTGATTTTGTAAAAGGGAATTCATCATATGCTCCCAAATATAAAATTTGGAGTTGTAAACTTTCGGACCCTTTTTATTACCCATAAAGAAGAGTAAATGAACACAAAGTTAACAATACCTAATATTGTTCATAGTTTCCATTTTTATATATGATATCTTGCCATCTTTCCGTTAGAAGATGAATCCCACGGAGGTAAAATTTTGGCCGTTTCGAGTAAAAAAAGGGTTGAATGACAGTTTTTGTAGCATGAAGATTATCAGATAATTTCTTACAGAAGAAAATTCTTCATTGTATGAAAAAGGTCATAGTAAGTTGGTACCAAGTCAGAAAAATAGGGAGGGAGAAAACCTCCCAACTGAAGCCTAGTATTTTCTTGGAGAGTGATGACAGCAGCAAGTGGCTTGGCGTTTTCATGATGAAAGATAACAGCACGACTATTGATCAGACGTATAAATTTTACTACGGAATTGAAATATAATCCGAATAACTGTAGATAGTAGAAGTCCGCAATGAGAGTTTAAATATCTGGCAGGGCTTACGAGGGAACTATTCCCTGCATATAACACCATATACTCAATAACACCTTCATGGGATGAAGTTCAGATCTGGAAGTCATTGAAGGTCTATGAGAAGGGTGACAAACCATCCAATGACGCTTTACACTACAGTGCATAATTCATCTCTCATCTTCTGTCACAATTCGTGTCAAGAAAAGGTCGTTTTCGTTCGGGTAAAGCAAGGAGACGTGGGTGGTGATTCGGTTATTCCGTTGTTTATCTGTCAGGTTAAGTGGAAAACCGCCACCCTGTTTTTTCGTAAATCCCAACTTAACCAGCCGTCTCTCCATCATTATTCCGTTGTACATTGGATGTCAAATTTTTGCAAAATTGCACCTTTTTATACCTGTTTTGGTATAGATTGAATAGTGTTACATGAAAATCACAAAACAAGATTACAATGATTTATTTTATATTGAATTTCTTTTTGTAGAGTTCTTGTATGTTATGACTGTTTATTATTAAGACTACAAACATGAATTCAGGAGGTATTAAATTAATCATTTTCTTCTTATATAATTATGTTGGTGAAGACGTGGAAAGCAATGACTCATCAGAATATAAATTTCTTCCTTTCGGTTTCATTAATTTAAAATTTTAAATTATCTGATAAATTAGATCAGAAATAAAAATTTTATTAATGTTTACTTTGACAAAGTATCATTAGAAATATTTTCAAAAATCAAATTCATAAAATGGTTGCTTTCATTAATAAAATATTGCAATATATTTTCTTTAACTTTAATTTTTCTACTAATGTATGATATTACAGTAAACTATCACTCTGAAGAAATTAATTATCTTAATGTATAAATAATAATCAGGACATTGATATTTCAGAATTATCAAATCATCTGACTATCTTCAGAATAATCAAATCTTCTGACAATACATTTATGGATTTTAAGTTACAATTATTAATTATAAAATGTACCAATCGCTCTAGAAACTAATAAATTTTTACTAAGTCAAGCTCTTTTTACGAAAGGAATTTTCTACAATCTTTTTAGAAATATTCAATAATACAGCAGAAAATAAGCCTCTATAATGCTTATTGAAGTTTACAAAATTTTGGACATATATTAATTGGTCATTCACTTTTGCATGAAGCCATTTCTATAATTCCTTAATGTTATCAAAATGAAGTATTTGAAATATGAAAAAGAGAAAATATATCTAATTTCATTTCATCCCAATCTGGTCAGAATATTTTTTTTCAAAGTGCAAAAACTGAAGAAACCACTTAATTTTTTTAAGCAATAAAATATAGATATATTTCGATATTTTGAAAAAATCTGGATTATTTCTAAACCTATAAACAGGAAATATAGCTTAATAGTTTTGAATAAAATCATTTCATAAAATTGATGCATAACATAGTTTCCTTAATTAATATGCAACAATATTTTTTATTGCAGATGGTAATAACGGAGGTTTAGGAGGTAAGTAATCTTAATCACCAAAAAAGAAACTTGCCTAAAAATTATTAAATGAGAAATAATTTTTTCTGTGTATTCCAAGAAAAAAAAATTACTAAAAATTGAAAATTTGCTCAATATTTAATTTTAAAAAATTTTTCCTTTTAGAATTCATAGAAATGTGTATTAAAATGAATTGTTCATAAAAACTTAAACAAGATTAATGAAATATAATTTTTTTACTTTAAATCTATTTAAAAAATGTTTAAAAACTAATTATTAAAGACATATACTAAAACAAAATTTTTGGAATTTTTCAAAAAAAAATTTGTTATCAAAGCCGAATTAGATATTAAACATGAAAATGAAAATTCAGAATTATTTGTAAGTAAAATAATTTGTTTACTTGTGATTAAGAATTGTAATAAAAAGTATTATAATTTCAGATGATGGCTCTGGAGGATTAGGTGGTAAGTAATCACAATCATTAAAATAATATATTATTTAAAAGTTCCTCAAAACATACATAACAAATCTTTTTTCATTGAATATATATTTAATGTTGGATAAACAATAAAAGATATAATAGAGGTACTTGTATTAAAAATGAGGTTTTGAACGATGTAAGAAAAACCGAATTAAATATTATATATAGAAAACGGAAAATAAAAATTAATCTTTAGAAAAAGAATTTCATTACATGTTGTTTGTAATTAAAAGTATTATTATTACTGGTGATTATTCGGGATTATTAAATGGTAAGCAATCATAGACCAAATAACATATTATTTAGTGTCCTCAAAACTTTCATAAAATGAATAATATATAAACTATTTTATTTAAATATTTCAAAAAAATAAATTGAAAAATATTCAAAGATATAATATATTGACTTGTATTAAAATTCCTTTTTTGGAAAATTAATAAAAATTAAAATTACATAATAAATGTCAGAAGAGGAAATTAATAGCTCATCACAAGAAAAATAATTTCCTTAAATTTTATTTGTAATTATAAATGTTTTTATTTCAGGTGATGATTCTGGAAGATTTGGTGGTAAGTAATAATAGATCCAAAGAAAATATCTTATATAAATTTTCCTCGACACCTACATAAAAAGAATAAAATATGAATTATTAAATTTGAATATAAATTTTTTCAAAAAGATTAAGAAATATTATAATTATTAATATTAAAGTATCATTTTTTGTATAATTCATGAAAAGCAGAATTAGATTTAAGTTTGAAAATAGAAATTGAAAATTAATCATTAGAAAAATGATTTCTTTAAATTTTATTTGTATTTAAATATATTATTATTATTTCAGGTGATGATTCTGGGGGATTTGGTGGTGACGATTCTGGAAGATTTGATGGTAAGTAATCCCAAAATCAAAGATAATATTTTTCCTGAAAACCTACAAAAAATAAATAAAGTATAACTTATTTTGTTTCAATTTGTAAAAATTATTTTTGAAAAGATTTTAAAATATAATGTAATTACTTATATTAAAATGTCATTTGTTGTATATTTTATGAAATGCAGAATTAGATATTAAATTTGAAAAAGGGAAATTAAATATTAAATATAAGAAATATATAATTACATTTTATATATAATTATAGATGTTATTATTTCAGGTGATGTTTCTGGTGGATTAGGTGGTGATAATTCTGAAGGAATAGGTAGTAAGTAATCCTTATACTAAACATAATATTTAAAACTTCCCTTTAACCTACATAAACTGACTAAAATATAAATAACGTCGTGTGATTTTTTAAAAAAGTATATGTTTAAAGATATTAGACACTGTGATATAAGGACTAATATTAAGTTGAAATTTTTTTGAATAATTTTTGAAAACTGGAATTAGATATTAAATTTTGAAAAACGGAAATTAAAAATTAATCGTAAGTAAAGTAATTTTATTGAAAGTATTTTATAATTAAATATGCAATAATTTTCAGTTGATAGTTACGAAATCTTGAGAAGTATGCAATTATAATATCAAATGCTACAACTCATTTAAAAGTTAAAAAAAGATGAGACAAACATACTTTTTTTGTCTTTTATTTTGTGTTTGGGATAACCAAGATGAGAAATTTGTTCTCAAAAATTACGACCTAAATTAAATAGAAGCTATTTGTCATTAATATTTAAAATTAATAAAAGTCTAGTCATGTTTTGACATATTTATTACCAGATATCATTTTTTATATTTCAAATAGTGATCACTGTACTTATTTTTTAGTTCCCTAATTCACCGAAAAAATATTTCATATTTCTATGTAGATAGGAATAAATTATCTGAATCCTATTGGGGGGAGGGGAAATTAAGCAATAAATTGACAAATTAAGTTAACTATATTGTTTTATGATTGATATAACGAAAAATGCTTCATAGGTGTTTAGATGTAAAAGTAATTTTTTGAAGGCTATTTGAGTGCAAAATAAATTTGAAAAAATAAGGACCAAATTCATCAAAGAAAGTAAACGGAGGAAAAATTTCTTGTATTTTCCATTTTGAAAAAGAAAATTAAAATAATAACACATTTCATTTTTTTAATTTAAAACTATGTCAGCAATAGATCATTCCACCGGTATATTTTATAAATAGGCTCATCAATTTACGCCATTGTGTTTGAATTAGCGTGTTGTTTAAATTCCATAAATTAACGATGGGTTCACTGAGTTATTTTCTAGCTTTTATAAATGATTTTATGCAAAAATTAAGTGCCAAAAATTATAAACAGAAAATAATGATAAGAAATTATGGATAAATTCTTTAAGGAACCATGGGTGATTATAAAATATTACATTTATATGTTATACTTCCAACATAATGATCCTTACTATATTTGTGTTTTGCAATACATGTATTCAGTCGTTTTGGTTTATTAGGTTCAAACCTTAATTTTAATCTAAATAATTTGGTTTTACTAACCAATATTAATGC
>JAOUZG010003505.1:835823-847308 GCA_026289955.1 Argiope argentata
ATTAGACCTAATGTGTGATGAAAATTTCTGTACTCAATATACATAGTAAAAACTAAATGAAAACCTATCTGTTTATATTTACACTGTGTAACAGTTTAGAAATTGTTATCAGCAATCGGGGTTAAAAAGCAACCTATGCACTATTCCGACGTTGTAGCCGTACAAAATAAACGAAAGCAATAAAATTTAGCATGAATGGGCTGCAATCTGCTGATACCCGAGGCTTGTTGACCTCCCATGAAGAAAAGGAGGGGAAGGCAGAAAAACCGTGAACGCTTCCTATACATCTCTGGTAGAAAACCGCAACGCTTTCGCGACAGAAAACTAGTCCCGCTTCCTTCACTTTACAGAAGTTTCACTCGTAGAATGGAAACGCCTAGAGGGTTAAAATTCGAATTATAACTTTTAATGAATGAATGATTATAAATAATTAAATCAGCTGTTTTAATAAATCGTAAAAAATAATGAGGAAATAGTTAGCTTACTTAAAAAGAAAAGCATAAATGTATTTTTAGCATTAATATATCGTTCAAACTTCAAAATTTAAAGTAAAAAAATTAAAAGTCGTCAATTCTTTAATATTGTGTTAGACTAGCACATTAGTATCCGGCGAAGTATATATCCCCGATGTTCCAGTGATGGAGGGGGGAGAGGCAAGCATAAAGACAAAACAGTGTTTTTCCTTTTTTAAGGGTGAAATATAATGACAGGGCGGAGGAAACACAATCCGTGGCTCAATTTAGTTTTTCTGCACTGTGACGAATGGTACAAAACATGTAAAAATTTGTTTAGGGTGTCAATTACCTTCGTTATACCATTCCATAATAAATGAAAATTCAAGTAATTCTTTATTCAATTATTTATCATTCGAATAGATAGACATACCTATTAACACATACTATTATACTTAAAAGTTTTTATTAATATAAAATATTAAGATTTTACAATGATAAAAAATTAAGCATAGGAGGAAAAGAATAATATTTCAATCGAGAATGATTCGTAAATGAAACTACGCAAAATCAATTCATATAGTAAAAAAATGTCGCCCAAGCAGAGTTCACAAAACTCACTAGCGCCAACAATGATTATAACAACTGGTAGACGAAATCTCCTGACACTATAGGGTATAGAAAAAAAGGAAAGATTTTTAAGAGGTTCGCCGGGAAGTTCAAGTGGGGGAATGAAATCCAAAATTGTTGCTAGTACAACAGTTGTACCGATCAGTAAGAAAACGTAAAAAACATCCTGGTAAAGCAGTAAAGCCTGGTAAAGCAGCAATCAAATATAACCCATAAGTTAGAGGTTAAACATTAGAACCAAGATAATGAAAAAAATTTGCATTATCTATTATATTTATATAGAAAATGTTTAAAAATTTATATAAAATAATATTAATGAAATATTAAATTTATTGCAGCAAAACCTGCCAGAGATCGTAAGTAATATCATTTACAATGCTATATATTTTAAAAACTGAATTCACTAAAATGCATTTAATTAGCAGCACCTAAAGGAATGAAAAAATATTTTATATTATGTTTAAGATCAATAAAATAAAAGGTTTTTAAATATTTGTAAAAAAAAACTTTAATAATTAAGTAGTCAAATAATTACAGCAAAACCTATAAAAGAACTTAAGTTATATTAATTACAATAAAAAATATTTTATAAAAGAAAATGTTTTATTGAAATTATCATTTTAAACCGTAGGACATAGATAATTAAGAAATGTTTTGTATTATCTATAATATCTATACAAAAAATAATTCGATAAATTTATTACAGCAAAACCTCCAAAACAACGTAAGTAATCTTTTTTAGAATGCTATATGTTGCAAAAATTAAAGATTTAAATGAATAGTATGATTTTAATTAGAAGCAATCAAAATCATTAAAACAGTTATATAATATCTTGGATATTTATAACATAAAAAATTTAATTTTTACTTATTTTATTCATGGAAAATCAATATATAGCAGGTAAACTTTTAAAAATTAAAGAAATGTTATTTCAATAGCAAATATTTTAAAAACTAAAATAAAATTAAAAACTTTTTGATTTTAAATAGTTAAACCAAGAAAATTTAAAAAAATTTTACTATCTACAAAATGTTAAAAAAATTATATAAAATAATATCAATGAAATAACAAAATTATTGCAGTAAAACATGCTAGAGATCGTAATTAATATTATATACAATGCTTCAAATTTTAAAATATAAAAATAGTACTGAATAATATGATTTCATTTAGTAAAATCAAAAAGGAATTCATATTATCATAAATATTTTTAATATAATATGCTCATACAAATTAGCCTTAAATGATAAGACTGAAGCAATTAACTAACTAAAACAAGCATATAATATATTTTAATTTCTTTTAAAAATTGGATATAGTAAGATTTTAGTTAGTAGAACCAAAAAAAATTAGGAAGGAATTTATATTATCTGAAATATTTACAATATTATTGATTTCTAAAAATTTGCATAAATTAATCAGAATGCAGCAGTTATTTAATTGAAGCCGGACTTATAAAAGAACGTAAGAATTATTATTTGCATTACACAATATATTTAATGAAAAAGTTTTGATGAAAAATATTATTTTAAATAGTAAAACAAATATAAATAAAAATGGTTTTTTACTATCTATCACATCCATACACAAAATTTTTATCAAATTATACTAACGTAAAAATTAATTTATCACCGCCATATAATAATCACCGCCAAAAGAACGTAAGTAATATTGTTTACAGTGCCACATATTTTAATAATTAAAAATTGAAATGACTAAAACGGTTTTACTTAGAAGAACCAAAAAAAGTGAAGAGGACTTTATATTATCAAGAATATTTAATTCATAAAATATTTTAAAATTTTGCATAGTATAATAATAATGATTATAAATTAATAAATATCAAGATAACCTGTAAAAGTATAAAAGAAATATTATTTACAGGTACAAGAATTTTTTCAAAAAATTTAAAATTTTGCATAATATAATAATGAAAATAAATTAATAAATAGCAAGATGACCTACCTGTAAAGAATAAAAATATTATTTACAGGTATAAGAATTTTTTCAAAAAAAAGTTTTAAAAATTTATGATTTTAAGCAGTAGAATCAAGATAATTAAAAAAATGTTTTCTATTATCTTTTACATTTTTATAAAAATGTGTAAAAAATTTACATAAAATTAAATTAATGAAATCATAAATTAATTGCAGCAAAACCTGCCAAAGATCGTAAGTAATATTATTTACAATGCTACATATTTTAAAAACTAAAAACCAAATTGACTAAAATGATTATAGTTATTAGTTGACTAAATTTACTAAAATGATTTTAGTTATTAAAATAATGAAAAATTATTTAATACTCTCTTTATATCTAAAACATAAAATAATTATAAATTTTTTTATAAATTTTTAATAATGAAGCATTGCAATAATTGCTGCAAAATCAATAAAAGAATGTAAAAAATATTAAATAGTATATAAAATATTTTAATAAAAATATTTTTTTGAATAGTAGAATCAAAAGAGTTAAGAATTCGTTTATATTATCCATCACATCCATGCATCAAATTATAATGATTCTATAAATGTACTACCGCAAAGCTTCCAAAAGAACGTAAGTAATGATTTTTACAATGCTAAATATTTCAAAATTAAAGATTGGAAGGAATAACAGGGTTTAAATTTGTATTATCAAAAAGCATTAAAAGAATTTTATATTACCTAGGAACATAAAAAAATTAAAAACTTGCATAATATAATAATAATGAAAAATTAATAAATAGAAGGAAAGTCTGTTACTAAATAAAAGAAATATTTTTAAAGGTATCAGATTTTAAAAAAACTAAATAAAATTATGATT
Source organism: Argiope argentata (assembly GCA_026289955.1). Taxonomy (NCBI): domain Eukaryota; kingdom Metazoa; phylum Arthropoda; class Arachnida; order Araneae; family Araneidae; genus Argiope; species Argiope argentata. The sequence continues at coordinate 839,712 of JAOUZG010003505.1, forward strand.
TTAAAACAGTAGGATTAAGATAATTTTTTAAAAATTTATATTATCTGCTAAATTTATATATAAAATATTTTTTAATTTACATATATTTTTTAAATAAAATTCTTAATTTTTTGCTTAAAAACCGGCCAAAGATCTAAGTAATATTATTTACAACTCTACATATTTCAAAAATTAAAAATTAAATTGGTTAAAATGATTTAAATCAGTACTATCAAAAAAGATTAAGGAGGATTTTTTTATCTTTCATATTTATAATATAATTTGTTTATAAAAATTTGCATGAAATTATAATAATGATGAAATTAATTAAATGCATGAAATCTTTAAAAGAAAAGAGAAATAATATTTACAATACAATATATTTTAAAAAAGAAAAGGTTTTTGTGAAAATATCATTTTAAATAGTAATTAAGAATTGTATTATATTATCTATCATATTTATGCACAAAATGTCTATAAAAATTTCATAAAATTATACTAATAAGCCAATAAATTTATTATAGCAAAACCTCCAAAAGAACGTAAGTATTGTCTTTCACAGTGCTTATTATTTTAAAAATTAAGGATCGAAATGACAATTATTTTTATTTAGCAATACAAGAAAGCACCAGAAAGAATTTTATATTATCTTGAATATTTATAACATAATATATTTCAAAATTTTGCATAATATTATAATGATGTAAAATTTATAAATATCAGCAATACATGTAAACGAATAAAAGAAATATTATTTACAAATCTAAGTATTTAAATTACAGGTCTAAGTATTTAAAACTAAGTAATATATATTCTAAGTAGTAGAACCAAGATAATTAAAATGGTTTATATTATCTACAATATTTATATATTAAATGTTAGTTAATTAATAATATTTTATTACAAAAAATAATATTAATGAAATAATAAATTAATTTCTGCAAAACCTGCTAGAGATCGTAAGTAATATTATTTATAATTCTAAATATTTTGAAAATTTTAAATCAAGTTCACAAATATATTTTAATTAGTACAATCAAAAATAATCAAGCATTATTTTATATTATTATTTAATATTTTTAACATAAAATGTTTATAAAAATTTCCATTAAAATATAAAAATGATGCCAGCAAAAGAACATAAGTATTATTATTTGTATTTCTAAATGTATTAAAAATAAAAATTAAAATGACTAATGTCATTTTAGTTAGTAGAATGACAGATATTTAAGAAGGATCTCATATTATCTTGGGTATTTATATCATAAAAGCACTATCAAAATTTGCATTAATTTATAACTAAACACTATTTCTTATAATAATTAAACTTTATTTATAATATTAAGCACAATTATAATAATTACACTATATTTCTATTGCAGCAAAAGCTCCAAAAGAACGTAAGTAAAATTATTAGCATTGCTACATGTTATGAAAGATAAAAAAAATGGAATGACTGACATGATTTTAATTAGTCGAAAATAAAATATATTATATCTAGGATATTTATAGCATAAAATATTTATAAAATGTTGTCTGAAATTCTAATTATGAAAAAATTAATAAATTGTGACAAACCTTGTTAAAGAAAATAAGAAATATTATTTACAATGCAAATTATTTTAAAAAGAAAAAAAGTTAAAAGACAAATAACATTTTAAATACTAGAAAAAAGATAAATGGGAATAAAACATATTATATGGGATATTTATAACATAAAATTTTTCATAAATATATATTAATATAACGGTAAACATATTGCACAAAAACCTGTTTAAGAGCGTTAGTAATATTATTTACAATGCTACGTATTAAAAATTGAAAATTGCAATGACTAATATGATTTTATCACTAAAACAAAAATGTATAAGAAAAGTTATATATCTGCTAATATCTAAATGTTATAGATAAGTAATTATAAAAGTTCTATATCTTAAAAATACTATCTGCCGTATTTATGGAATTAAAAACTGCATAAAATTATAATATAAAAATAAATAATCTTTGCAGAAAAACCCACAAGGGAATGGAAATAATAATATTGATATGACTACATGTTATAAAAGAAAAAAAAGGAAACAAATATTTTAATATAAATAAGTTGCATCAGAAATAATAAAAAAGCATTTCATGTTATCTTGGACATTTATAATTTAAAAGGTTTAAAAAACTTGCATAAATTTATAATAATCAAACAATCAATTAATTGCAGCAAAACCTATCAAAAGACGTAGTAAATAATATTTATATTGCCAATTACTTTAAAAAATGTACTGAAAAATAGGATTTGAATTAATAAAACAAATATAATTTAGAATTTGTTTGTTTTATTTGGAATATTTATGCATAAAATATTTAAAAATATTTCATAAAAATTAAAAATATGAATTGGATTATTGCAGCCAAGCCTCGAAAAGAATGTAAGTAATATAATTTATAAAGATACATATTAAAAATTAAAGTTTTCAATATGATTCTAATTGGTAGAACTAAAATAAATAAGGAGGATTTTATATTATCCTAGTTATTTATAGCATAAAAGGTTTACAAAAATATGTTTAGTAAAGGAATTAAATATAATGAATTTGAAATAACTAATATTGTTACGTTTTTAGCGTATCGGGTTCGGATTGAATGGACTTCAGTTGGGGACAGCACAAACAAATTTATTTACAGCTATTTACAGTTATTTACAGGATAATTAATAAAGTAAAAAGTTCAGATAAATACAATCCAGCAGTCAACAGTCAATTACAGCGTACATTCAAGTCTTACGTACGATAAAAACAGACTGCAAAACAGCTATCGTATAGCACAGCAACAGTAAATCGCAGCGAGCTCAATAACACAGCGTTAACAGCAAACGCAAACACAGCTCACTAATCCTTTAGTCCAGCGAGACGCTTTTTATCTCAGAGCAAACTCTCATCTAACTCGATCAAATCACTATAGCAACTAACTAACTAGCTCCGGCTATTCGTCCTTATATAGCACGAAAAGCGCGTGCACCTGAATCTCGTGAAAATTCTCAAAACAACGCGAACAATCTAGCGGCTACTAGACTATTCCTTTCGCCAAACCAATCAAGCTGGCGCGAGGCTCCTCGCCAAACGTGGCCAACTTTGGCGAGTTTTCGTGCCGCTCGCCCGCTTGTAACAATATGATTTTGGTTAATTGAACAAAAATAATTAAGAATAGTTTCATATTTTCTATTTTATTTATGCATAAACTGTTTTTTAAAATTTTCATAAATTTTCCATTTTGGAAAAATAAATTTAAATTAGAAATACCGAAAAACAGCCTAAGCATGCTACATATTTTTAAAAGAAAAAATTTGAATGCTTAATATAATTTCAATTGTTTGTTTCATATTTTCTTGTATTCTTACGACATAAAAGATTTATGAAAATTTCCTAAATTAAGAATAATTTAATAATTAGCTAATTGAAGCTAAAAATGTAAAAGAAAGTATGAAATACTATTTAGCATGTCAAATATTTTGAAATTAAAAAAATGAATGAAAAATAAAATTTTAATTAACAGAACAATGTAATTAAGAGGCTTTTTATTATCTATCACATTTATACATAAAATGTTTATAAAAATTTTCATAAAACATGTTAATTAAAAAATAAATTTATTGCAGTAAAAACTCTAAAAGAACGTAAGTACAATTATTGACATTGCTGCATATTGTAAAAGATAAAAATTGAAATGATTAACAGTATTTTAATTAGTAGAATCGAAAATAAATAAAAAGCAATTTATATTACCTAGGATATTTATAATGTAAAAGTTCTATAATATGTTACCTAAAATTAAAAAATAAAACAACCAATTACTTGCAAAAAAACCCAGTTAAAGGAATCAAGAAATATTATTTCCAATGATAATTGTCTATAAATGAAGAAAGTTAAATTACAAATATGATTTTAAATACCCAGAAAAAAGATAAATGAAAATTATTTTATATTACATGGGATATTTTTAAAATAAAACTTATATAAAATAATTCATAAAAATATATTAATGAAACCTTTAATATATGTCAGAAAAACTTGCAAAAGAGTGTTAGTAATATTATCTACAAAGCTATACAATTTTAAAATAAAACATTGAAACGATATTAACTAGTAGAACCAAAATAATTAAGAGGGATTTTATATTGTCTTATATATTTATAACATTAAAGGTTTATAAATATTTGCATAAAATTATAATAATGAAACAATAAATTTATTGCAGCAAAAACCAGTAAAAATCTTAAGAAATATTATTTACAAATATAAGTAATTTAAAAATAAAATTAATAAAATGAATAAATATTATTTTATTTAGTACAACAAAGATAGAATTTTTATATATAATCTCTTATATTTGTAAATAAAAAATTTATAAAAATTTTCATGAATTATGTTGATGAAATAAAAATTTATTACAGCTAAACCTACAAAAAAACGCAAGTATTATTAGTTGTATTGGTAAATATATTAGAAAATTGAAAAGTGAAAGACTAATATTTAAATTAATAGAAAGAAAAGTAATAAAGAAGAATTTTATATTATCTTGGATATTTCTAACATAAAAGGTTTATAATATTTTGCATAAAATTATAATCATTAAACATGATTTCTATTGCAGCCAGAGCTCCAAAACAACGTAAGTAATATTTTAAAATGTTTCTTAGTTTAAAAAATAAAATGGATAATATGTATATAACGAGTAAAACAAAAACAATTAGCTGATATTTTATATTATTCTGGATATTAATGCAAAGAAAGTTTATAAATATTTTGTAGAATTTATGATAATGAAAAAATAAATTTATTGCAGCTGAGCCTACAAAAGAACGGAAGTTTAAAATATTTATAAAGCTACGTCTCTTAACATTTAAGATTGAAATGACTAATAAGAATTTTACCATTTAATAAAAATTATTAGTTAATATTTTATATGGTCTTAGACATTTAAATCTTAAAATAATTATAAAAAGTTGCACAAAATTATATTAATAAAAAAGTCCATTAATGGCAGCGAAAGCAGTAAAAGAATGTAAATATTATTATTTAGAATGCTAAATATTTTTAAAATGAAAAAAAAAATTAATGAAAAATTTCACTTTAATAAGTAGAACAATGGTAATTAATAATTGTTTTATATTATCAATCAAATCTATGCATAAAATTTTTGTGCAAATTTTATTGAAAATTATAATAATAAGAATAATAAATTTACTACAGCAAAACTTCCCAAAACACCGAAATACTTGCTTTTTAAAATGCTACAAAAATTTAAGACTGAAATAAATAATATGGTTTTAATTGGTTGTACCAAGAATCATTAAAAAGATTTTTTATTATCTTCAATACTTATAATATAGAAGATATATAAATAGTTGCATAAAATACTAATAATGTAACAATCAATTCATTGCACGAAAAATTGTAAAAGAAAGTTAGAAATATTAATTACAATACAAAGTATTTTAAAAATGAAAAAAGGTTAAACGACAATAATAAGTTCAAAAACAAGAACGAAGATTAATGTATTTTATTATTTAAAATATTTATAAGATAAAAAAAATTATAAAAATGTGTATAAAATTATAATAATGAAACAATCAATTATTTGAAGTAGAAACAGTAAATAATAGTAAGAAATATAGTTTTCAAAGAAAAGTATTTTGTAATGATATAATATTAAGCATTAATTACAAAACTAATAATTTTAAAAAGGAAAAATGTTAAATGACAAATATGATTTAAAATACTAGAACGAATATAATTGAAAATTTTTTTTTATTATATGGTGTATTTATAACATGTAAATAAATGTAATAAAATGTTCATAAAATTATATTAATGAAATAATTAATTTATTACAGCAAAACCTGCTAAAGAACGTGAGCAATATTATTTATTTTTTTAAATGAAAGAATGAAATAAAGAATGAAAATGACTGATATGATTTTAATTATTTGAACCAAACGTTTATCCGTATAATTCATTTTTGATTCAGTATTAATTATGTATTTTTTTTATTATATTGAGTATTCATAGAATGAAATGCTTGTAAAAATTTGCATTAAATTATAATAGTGAAACAATTATTAATTGCAGCAAAACCAGTAAAATAATATAAGAAATTATATTTACAAGTGTAATTTAAAAACGGAATCGGTTTAATGACAAATATGATTTTAATTAGCAGAGTATATTAAGAGTTAGTTTATATTATTTGGAATATGTATGCACTATATCTTTATAAAAAATTTCCTAAAATTATAAAAATGACATATCAAATTTATTGTAGCAAATAATCTGAATAATTTACCATAATAATTTGAAAATTCTGCATATATTCCAAATTCAATATTAAAATGACTAATAGGATTTAAGTCGAAGAAAGGATAACAATTAATAAGCATTTTATTATATCTTTGATACTGATAACATAAAAGGTTTATAAAATTGTCATAAAATTATAATAATGAAACCATAAACCCATTCCAGCAAAACCAACAAAAGCACGTAAGTACTATTATTTACAGTTCTCCTATTTTAAAAATTAAAAATTGAAACTACTAATATGATTTTAAATAGTAGGACAAAAAATAAAGTTACATTTTCAATTATCTTTTATATTTATAAAGAGAAAGTTTATAAAAATTTTCATGAAATTCTATTAATGAAACAATACAATTATTTCAGCTAAACCTACAAGAGAACGTAAGTAATATTATTTACAATTCTACCTACCTTATAACTAAAATTTAGAATAACTAATATGATTTCAATTAGTATAATAAAAAATAATTAATAAAGATTTTATTTTTGGATATTTAAATCAGAAATTGTTTATAAAAATGTGTATATAAATTATAATTAGGAAACAATTAACTAACTGTAGCAAAACCAAAAAAAGGACATATTAGGTGCAAAGATAATAAAGAAATATTAGGTACAAATATAATAAAGAAATATTAGGTACAAAGAAAAGTATTTGAAAAATAACATAAGTTAAATGAAAAATGTGATTTTAATAAGCAGAACATTAATAATTACAAATTGTTATAGATTCGGAGATATTTGTAGATAAAATGATTACAAATATTTTCTTAAAATCAAAATAATTAATCCTTAAATTTATATTTGCAAAACATTCCAAAGAACGTAAGTAGGATTATTTAAAATGCTACATTTTTTTAAATTAAAAATTGAAAGGACTTATATTTTTTTTACTTAGTAGAAACAAAAATAATTAAGAAGTATTATATATTATTTTAGTTATTACTTCTAACAAAAAATATCTAAATAAATTTTCATACATTTATAATAATGAAACATTAAATTTATTGCAGCAAAACCTCCAAAACAACGTAAGTAATATCATTCATAAGGTTTTTATTTGAAAAATTTAAAATTTAAAATAAGTTATATAATTTAAGTTAGTAAAAAAAAATTTATATTATGGGTAATGATTAAATTGGAAATTAATTGCAACAAAACCTGTAAAAGAACGTAAGTGATAATATTTAGAATTTTAAATATTTTTAAAATTAAAAAGTGAAATGGCAAATATGATTTTAATTTGGAGGCACAGTAATAATTAAGAAGAG